>JANHFX010021259.1:0-26803 GCA_027560015.1 Chloroceryle amazona | reverse complement strand
GATGTCCCTGCTCTCAGCAGGGGGGTTGGACTAGATGACCTCTAGAGGTCCCTTCCAACCCAGACATTTCTATGATTTTATGATTCTATATTAACTGATAGCACTCTCAGATGGAAGTGACTATCATGATGTGCACTGTTTTGATGGGCCACTTTGATGATCAGATTCATCTATCAGATTTAATTATTTCTACCAACAGAGCATCCCATTGCCACCATCAGCCTCTGTCTAGAGCAGCAAACATATCTGAAGCTTAAATTAAGATGCTGACAGACTTGAATATTTTACTGAAATCTGAGGGGCAGAGATGCTTTCAAGGTTCTAGCTCAATCATACTTTAAATTCAAGATTCTGTCTCACAAAGACATATGCACTGTCTTAGATTGGCTTTCGAGGAAGCACTCGCTGTGCATAAAATTAAACATGTATCACAGCTCTAGTAGATATCTCCAGATGAACATTCATCAAGTTGATATAATTTACTCTAGTATGGGTCTGTCTCTTCTTAAGCTTTCCTTGGTTAACATGGCTTCCCTGGAAGATTTCCTGAAAACAAGGAAATCCTTTCCCAGCAATGAGACCATGCAATTTCCCTCACCAGAACCATCCTCTGCCACTTCTGCAGTAGCTATAGTTAGTCCTTTTCCAGAGTTCAAACCTGTGGGTTTACCATTTCCTTCTTCAAGAACAGGCAATAAAGAAAGCAAACAGACACAAAGTCACAAGATCGCCATTTAAACTAACACAGCCTATAGAATTCGATAAATTCTAAATATCTAAACTTCACTGCTTTTCTACCTTAGATTTACTGTAATTCACAGAATCTGAGCAGTTAGGATGTCTTTTTTTTTTTCTAGATACAGCTTTTCTTCTGACTTGTGGAGTCTCTCTCCCTTTCTCCGCATCTAGCGAAGTCATAAATTTAAACTTATCTCTCTGCTATACAATCATGACCTTCTGGTATATTCTTTCCTTGTCCTTTTGAAGAGAACTTTGAATTTCTCATCTCAAAGTTATTCTTCACACATTTTCTTTCTTATTTTTTATTCTTGGGGAGTGGAGAGAAGGAGGAGGAAGTTTGTTTTTTAAGAGCATGCACTATCATCACAGAATCACAGAACGGTTTGGGTTGGAAGGGACCTTTCAAGGTCACCTAGTCCAACCCCCTGCCTCTCTTTCTCATGCTGGAGACTATATTGCCTATAGACGGGAAGAAAAAAATTGCTTGATGTAGGATGCTGCCGTCCTGATCCCATCAATGGGATCATTCTAGGATGTCTTTCTTCTGAGAGATAAGACACTATCCTGATAGCAGACAGTGACTCCCACATCCTCAGGATATTCAGTGATTCAGGAGAATACAGCCAGTTGTCCACAACCATATTTCCTACACTGTCATAACATGGTTAAATCTTCTTGAAGGTCATGACTAAGACATAAAAAGGTTCTTTCTCTAGCTAAGTTGTAGCTAAGGTATATTTGTTTTTTACCTTACTGTACCTCATGGAAACCAGGAGCTACATTCCTTGACAATTCCCATGGGCTTATGTAGCATTCTCAGGGTGATTCTGCGCCATAACTGCTGTTTCCACTATTGCTTCAAATACATTCCGAAACAGGCTTTGTTTGCCTGAGACTGAATTATAAAATCTGGCATTCCTTTTGGCTTTTTATGCTTCAGTCATATATTATCTAGATTTACAGACAGTCAGAATGAAGTATAGACTTTCTTGAGTGTATTGATTTTTTTATTGTGACTGATCTAGTGGGCTCATATGTTCTTTTCTAATCTGTTCCATTCACAAAATACGTGCATCTTCTTTTCTTGGCACAAGAGAAATCAAAGCTTAAATCAGGAAATAACATCTCAGAAGTACAACTGAAATCTGCAGGCCTTAAATCTGCCCACTTGTCTAGTGATACAGCATCATTAGTAGTGAAGGGACCACAGGAGTTAAAAACGGAGTACTATCACCACAATTTCTGCCCTAATTCCCTATCACATGTAGTGAACAGCTGACCGTCTGCTTTTGAGAAGACAGCAAACTGGAGTTAAGACAGCTTCAGTTCAGGTGCCTGCTTACATCCAAGAGGTCAGTTTAAGAGGTTTATAATCTTATTTTTGACCAAGATATTAAAATACTTCTGTTACAAATGATCAGCATTAAACTATTGGAACATGTATTGATTGATTCCAGAGTTACTGATCAAGAAGCCATAAATGTTCCTGTAATGCAAGTTAATCATTTTATATGCTGTGATCACAGACTTCAAACAGCAACATCTTTTTTATGGATGGTTCAGATTCAAGCTTATCTTCAAAACCACACTATGGAGTTCTATTTTTTTTATTTAATTCTTAGGAAGAAATCTTACTTGAAACATACATTTCTGAAGACTCTGCATTCTGCAATATTTTCCCAGAATCAGAAAAAAACAAATCCTGTGGCTAACACTCTTTCTCCTCTGAATTCAAGAGCAGAGATCTTGACCCTGTTCAGTGTTCGGTGTATAAATCCCCGGATAACATGTAAACTTGTAATATTTAAGCATATAAGATTTTCTTCAATTCTGATATCACTCTATTTTTGTATTCACGACTTACTCCGACTCCTCTTTAAAACGTGAAGTCCATTCTTTGTACTCTGTACAACACTACAGTACTCAGTGCTGCTGTTACTAATGATTTCAATGTGTATAGTCTTGCTGTGAAAGTTTCATAATGCAATCTCCTATTTTTCAGCTGTTATATTTATGTTGATTCTTCCCTTTCTGAAAGTCATATAAACACAACATTGTGTTGTTTCAAGTGTTTCATTAGCTCTCTGCAGACATAAGTTCACCTACTCTATTGTGAAATTTCCTTGATCGGATAAAATTACTATAGATAGTATGAAATGCACACCTGATTTTCAAATTGCCTCTGGGAGATGTTAAGCCTGCTGTTATTTCTTTCAGCCTGTCAACAGAAAAAGACTTTCTTTTATCTCTCCCACATTTCCTTCTTCCTATTCCCTTTTCTTTACTCTCTTTCTGTCACACCTGCCTATGACAAAGATGTACCCAGAAGTTCAATAGCAGAGCCACTGGAATGACTGTATACAAATGTGTCAACATGGACATAAACTTCTCTTTAGGTTCGTTACCTGTTTAAACTCTGCAATATCATCCCTATAAACCTACACTACATCTCAGTACAGTTTTTATGAATCATTAGTCCCTTTTTTCCTCTTCTAGTATGTCAATTCATTCCTTATTCTTTTTCACCTAGAGAGTGTAGCAACAATGACCACTTTTTCAGTGGTCTGCCACCATTATGCTAATTATGCCTTATACTTTGCCCCACCATATGCTGATGGTTAACATCTATTTGATGGGACAAGAGATGATGTAAGTATCAGTTAGGGACAGATTGTCATTCAGACAAAACTCAGATAGCCCAAATGATTAGCTATAAAGTTGGAGCTAAGTACAACACTGGGTCATTAGAAGAAGGACAAAAAATAGACAAATATTGTCAAAGAAACACAGAAACCACCTGGAGAAGTTGTATTTGTCAAAAATAATAAAATCATAGGATGGGTTGGGTTAGAAGGCACCTTTCAAGGTCATCTAGTCAAAACCACCTGCAGTAGGCAAGGACATCTTCAAATAGATCACCTGGGCATGGGCACAGGGCCCAGGTGAACCTCATGAGGTTCAACAAGAGCAAGTGCAGGGTCCTGCACCTGGGCAGGAACAACCCCCACTATCAATACAAGCTTGGGGAAGAGGCAATAGAGAGCAGCCCTACAGAAAAGGACTTGGGGGTGCTGGCAGAGGAGAAGCTGGACATGAGCAGCCAGTGTGTGCTAGCAGCCCAGAAAGCCAATCCCATCCTGGGCTGCAGCAAAAGAAGTGTGGCCAGCAGATGGAGAGAGGGGATTCTACTGCTCTACTCTGCTCTGCTCAGAACTCACCTGGAGTGCTGTGTCCAGCTCTGAAGCCCTCAGCACAGGAAGGACATGGACCTCATGGAACAGTGCCAGAGGAGGCCACAAAGATGATCAGGGGGCTGGAGCACCTCTCCTATAAGGACAGGCTGAAGGAGCTGGGATTGTTCAACCTGGAGAAGAGAAGGCTCTGGACCTAACAGTGACCTTCCAGTACCTGAAGGGAGCTGATAAAAAGCCTTGAGAGGTCCTGGTTACAAAGGCCTGAGTGAAAGGACGAGGGGTAATGGTTTTAAATTAGAAAAGAGTGGATTTAGATCAGAAATAAGGAGGAAGTTCTTTACCACGAGAGTGGTGCAGCACTGGAACAGGTTGCCCAGGGAGGTGGTTGAGGCCCCATCCCTGGAGACATTCAAGGTGGGGCTTGACAGAGCTCTGAGCAGCCTGCTTTAGTTGAGGATGTCCCTGCTCTCAGCAAGGGGGTTGGACCACATGACCCTTAGAGGTCCCTTCCAACCCAGACATTTCTGTGTTTCAATGTAGATCAGGTTGCTTAGAGCCCCATCCAACCTTACCTTGAATGTTTCCACTGACAGGATTTCTACAACCGTTCTGGGGAAGCTGTTCCAGTGTTTCACCACCCATTATTGTAAATATTCCTTGCTTGCATCTTGTCTACCCTCTTTTAGTTTAAAACCATTACCCTTTGTTCCTTTTGCAACAGGTTCTGCTAAAAGATTGTCCCCATCTTTTTTATAGGCTCCCTTTAATTGCTGGTAAGCTGAAATAAGGTCTCCTCAGAGCCTTCTCTTATGCAGGCTGAAGAACCCAAACACTCTCAGCCTCTCCTAATAGGAGAGGTGCTCCAGTCCTATGATCATTTTTGTGGCCGTCCTCCAGACCCACTCCATGTCCTTCACATGTTGAGGACTCCAGAGCTGGACACAGTACTCCAGGTGGGCTCTCACCAGAGCAGATTGAAGGGGCAGAATCACTGCTGTTGACCTACTGGCCATGTTTCTTTTGATGCAGCCCAGGATATGGTTGGCACTCTGGGCTGTGAGCATACATACAATATATTATATATACGGGATATTACAAATATCCCATCTGTGATGTTTAGAACTCGAAATCTCTTGCCACTTCAGCATAATAAAGGAGAAATCCTCCTGCCTCTCAGAGATCTCTGCACAGTTCTCTCAGCCTGATTTCCCTGCTACTTACATTTCTGATGCTAATCAGGCCTGTATCTTATGTTTATCACTCCCTTTCCTTAGCAACCAGGGTACAAGCAAAGGAAGGAAATATAATATGAACATGTTTCATTGGAGATTCCCTAAACAGATTAACATTTAGTAGTATCAACCACATTGAATTAAGGCTAAATCTCAGTATTTTCTTTTTCTTTCTGAAAGTATCACGTCCTGAAGTTGTGTTCTTTAGAGATAATTTGGATTTAATTTTCATACTAGAAAGAAAGACGCAAGTAGTCATCCTCACTCTTTCTGAGGAACACAAGAAAATATAAAACTTTCTAAAGCAAAAACCACCAGGTAAATAAAAATTATGTATTTTTAGGAAATTTTCACAATCTTTAAATATTTTGGCTTACCTTGTACTTTTGAGAGACATACTGATTTTTAATTCAGAGGTTTAGCTAAGCTGTTAGCCTCTGTTCCTCCCTTGTTTTGGGTTTTTAGCAGAATAGTCCCAGGAGGCATGATGAATACCATCGTGGGAGGAGATTTATGGAGACTGAAAATAAAAAGATCGAGTACAGGATTGAATAAAGCTACAGAATAAAGCCAAATAAATATGGCTTTATAATCACCAGATTACTTTTAAGGATAACCTACTCATTACAATTGACTAAGTGAGAATGGGTAGGTAGATGGAAGACCTTAAGTTCACTGCTACAGCTCTAACTTTTATTTGGGTTTCCCCACTCTAGCATTACTATTCATCTTTTAACTGCCTCTTGTCTATGAAGAATTAACAGGAGAGAATTAGAGAGTTTGTTTTGTCTTTTTGTGCCCCACACTTTTATATGGGTGCACCTGGATGAAAGGGCTGGGGGGGAAAGAGAAGAGAGGGAAAAACAACTACCTCATATTATATCTTCCAGTATCTCCATATATTTACTTTATAATAATTAGAGTGTGAGTAGAATAAGTAGTGTTGAACCACACTCAAAACTGACAAGAGTACAAGCATATGCACACGGGCAATTACAGGATAGTAGCTGGCACCCTACACATCTGCATTCTAGTTGACACTGCGATAATTTACTTACAAAACCAAAGCCTAGAGAAATGGGATTGCATTCAAACTGTCAGCAATGACTCATTGATAGTAAATAGTTGAGAATTTCCCCCCCACAAAATAATACCGAAATCCAGAGTGCTGCTGAAGATAAGCTTGTTTTCAAGTATGGGTTACAAGGAAATCACTGGATGGTAGAGAAGTACAAAGAAAATTATGCAGAACAACATAATTTGCTAATAAGGGGAACCATGCACATTTTGAGTGATCCAGTTCATTAGATCCCATAATCCTTGCTTTTGCATTGAAAGTAACTTGAAGCTACATCCCTTGGCACTTAGGAAATGTAGTATTTTCGTTTACAAAGTCTTGTTGCAAACAGCCCCACCTCTAATCCTGCAGAACGCCTGTGGAAAGCCTCCAAAAGCACAGCACTCAAGAGCCTCCACTGTGCAGAAGACTCTGATGCAAAGACATCCTGCAGAGACACTTCACTTCTCAAACATATCTTGAAGTACCATATAGCTTTCCTCCTGACACACAAAATACGGACAAAAAGGCAACAGGATATCAGCAGTATACCTATAACATGATGGACTCATGGCCCTACTTTCCTCGGCGAGCAGAAGCACCTGATCTGCAGTTGTTGTGGCTAACTTGCTGTCCAAGTAACCAGAGAGAAATTAATCTCGTTTCATTTTAGCTATCTAGTCTAACCTGTCATCTTTTTTAGATATCTGTCACCTTAGGCTCCCTTCATAGGTTCACTTGCCCTGTAACAAATGTGTATGTTAGAAAAAGATGTACGACACTTTGGAAATGCTATTTTTCCCCATTTGATACACTGAATTTAACTGAGACTTTGAAATCTAACTTTTAGACATTAGAGCTGATGAATCTAATTAATGGAGAGAGTGTAGAAACTCCAGAGGGCAATTCAGACCATGTATTTTAAAGGGCTATTTAGAGAAGAGAATAAACCTTTTTTCTCCCTATTAACTACATAGGGAGCCAAGTTAACTTGCTTAACTAGACACTTAGCTTTTGGATAATAAAAGTTTCTAAAATGATTTATATCCCAAACATTCTGCAGCCCATAAGGGGAATTTTTTTCAATCCCTTCAAATCCTAGAAAAAACCCTCTCGAAGCTTGTTTATTCAGACTTTACACAGAGGTCATGATTTAGCTTTCCAACAAGGAGACAAAGATAATTCAGGGATGCTTGGTGATGCTTTTCTTCTTCTTTTTTTAAGACAAGGGAAAACACCTCCAAGATAATTATCACTTGAAACATTCTTCAGCTTCTGGATCAATACATGTGTGGAATATAATTGTGAAGGTCAGTATGGAAAAATCCCTCTTCATAAAAAAAAATTTAGTGTAGAAATGCAAAGGTACCTTCGAAATCTCTTATCAAAGGCCAGTACTTCAACACACTTTCATGTTAGCAAATCTAATTGCTCTATGAGTGACCAGCATCTTTTAGGTTGAATTGCTAACTTTTGAAGGAATGCTTGTAAATTCCATTTGTAAGTGGAATTCAGAAGTGATTTAATTGACCACACTTCTATTCTTAGGACACTGCCCTATTGCTCTCTTACATTAAGAAAACACAGGTCATTTTATGTTTTTATTAACTGAATAATGGCCAATTACCAGTATAAATCATGTAATAGCATTAAATGCAAATTAGAGAGAAAGAACATCAGTCATCTCCAGGTAAAACTTCACTATATTTTAGAAAATTTAATCTTTGAAAAGTATTTTAACTTTTCCTATCAACATGCAATTGGTCCCTCAAAAATAAATACAATGTTTCTCTATAAGTAAACTATTTTGCCTTTTTGAAGAAAACTGACCTGAGAAATAATTTCCCGGGGGTTACTGGAAACCAAAAAAATTAATAGACCCTCACTAACACTCTTAAAGTCTAAAATAAACTCACTTGATCCCCTAGACCTTAGTAATTCTGGGATCCCATGTTTGATCCCTGAATTAACAAGACAGAAGACAGGCTTAACAATATACTGTACACAACATTTTTTATTTAGCAAAGATATCCTTATTTTTATTTAAGATATTCTTGGAATATCCATTAAACAGATTATTGCAGATATTACAGCCACAAAACATCAAATTCTAATCAGCCTAAATCTACTGTAATGGCCTGTCACGTTTTCAGTTTAGAACCACTTAAGAGCTCAAGATGCAGTTTTAATGTCCTGAAGTGCAGTCCAATTTATACATTCTAGAAGTTAAAAGATTCATGAAAACATTCCATCTTCTGTTTGTGTAAAAAAAACAAACCAGACCAAAACAAAAAATTGTGGTAAAAACAAAAAAGTCTTTTTTCTAAAACAGCCCTTCTCTAGGGAAATTAATCCAATTTTCCTTCTGGACACAGGGAGCTCATCTCATGCTTTTAATGCTAATTATGTTGATTTAGTGGAAAAGAACTTAGTAGGTTCTATGTATAGAAAACAGTTAAACTGCTCAAAAAGTGAGTAAACCCTTTTCTCCAACACTCATTCAAAATGCTGTCTATTTGATCTTGATTTTAGTGCTAGCCACTAGCAAAACTATGAGCTGCTGCTATTTATTCCTGTTGCAAATGATTTCAAGGAACTGCTTCAACTGCTAGTGACGTCCAGCACACAGGAACATCTTGTACACAGAAACATCTTACAGCCAGGCCAGACAGAGAAAAATACATCAGTCTTTATGGTGGGAGACCACAAAGATTATCTAAAATCAGTCAGTTGCTTTCCTGAGGAATAATACATGAAGCATTAAACCCTGTAGTATTCTTCAGAGTACCTCACCTCTAATGCTATGGCCACAGAGTGTCAGCTACACAAAGCAGTTAGTGTTGCACCTGTTTCTAAAGCCAGCAGTATAGAAAATACCCTCCCTCTGTCTGGATAGTGTGTATGTTCTCTCAGTCTTTGAACCATGAGCTTCTGCAAGAGGAGAGTAGTCCTGGCAAGCAATCCTTCTTCTCATGGAGGTGCCTATTAGAAGAAGAAAACAGGCTTTGTAATGTGTCTTGGAAGAGCGGCTTCTTTTGACTGAAATATTACCTCAAAACATTTGGGCTCACCTCACCTGTGATATTCTTTTGGAAGATATTTGTGTAACTGAGATTTCATTAACACAGCATAACTAGGTAGATGGTAAGTGAATATTTCATTATGGAAAGCAAGAAAGCAAGAAAGCAAGAAAGCAAGCAAGAAAACAATACAGAATTTGTTCATAAGAAGGAAAACTGCTTTTGACCTTGAGTATGTCTTTGAAAAGTCTTGTGTAAAGAAGGATTTCTCCAAATGGTTTCTATTGTCACTATTTTACACAGTGAGTGCAAGAACTTCTTTTAATATGTTGCAAATCAAATGAAATAAACTTTTTATTATAATACCTTTGTGCTTAGTCAGTCAGCTTTTGCCAGCTAAAGAGAAGACAGAAATACTTTATCATAAAATCCCTAGCCCTGCATGTACAACTGATCACATCCAAACAGAATGCAAAGCACGATATGACATCAAATTATAGTCATTCACAAGCACAAAATTCCTTCAACTGAGTCAGACAAGTATCTCAGGTTCATGTTAAAGGGATGTGCATACCACACTCTCTGGATTTCTCTTCCACCTAGAGACCTCATCCCTTGCTAGTCCTATACACAGCATGTTCTTTCTCACGTAAAGAGAGGTAAGGATTGCACCTCGATGGGTATGTTAAGTTTAGCATATCATCAATGTATTTAGATTAGTCACTTGCAGGAAAGACAACGATCTTCCTCTAGGTTGCCTTCATCATCTATTTGCATTGTGCATAAAAAAATAAATGAATATACCCCACAATAAAAAAAATCACCCTAATGCTACTAGGGTATCCTAGCAATAAGAAGATCTTACAGAAGTATCCAGAATGATCAGTGACAAACACCAAAAATTCTAAGTATTTCATTTTCTGCTTCATTTGAATAAACTATATTCAAAAAGGATTACATTCTTTCCTGCCAAGAATATTGATCTGCCTTGTGTGCATTAAAAAACATTTCTTCCTCTATTAACTTTCTTTCATGTGAGAGAAATTAGACCCTAATTTGCATACTAAGTCTGGATATGAGTGCTTAGCACCTCTGAAAGGCAGGTCACTTCTCTTCATTTTCTTTGGACACCATTTCCTCAGAGTATCCTCCTAAGTACTTCCTATTTGGACGCTTCTGACCGTAGAACAGAGAAGGGATACTATTACCATAGCTGTAAAACTTCCCGAGGGAAACGAGAGGTACCCTGTGCCAACTGAGCATATTTTGATGTTTGCAATAGGCCCTTGTGTATGCTGGAAGACCCAGAAGAAGCTATTACTGAGGCAAAAGTGCCTCTGTCTTTTTTTGCTGCAGATATATATAACTTGGGTAAAGTTTCAAAACTTGTAACCTTTTATGGTTTAAAACATTCCCTAGAGTGCGTATTTTGAGGCAGGTACACTCAGGTGAGAATTACTTCAAATAGGATAGCCACTATGGCTCTGTTTGAAGCCTAAAATCATTAATGGAATCACTAAAAGACTATGAATAGTTACTTCAGACTTCTTGTAGCATAAGAGCACCTTTCATTGTTCAGAGGATGAAAGGTCTTGTGCAGCAGCAGCAGAGTTTTGTATAAAGCAAAAGAGTTTTCTGAGATATGTGATCAAAAATTATTCAAGATAAATTACTGAAAAATTTCTATCAAAATACTTTGAAAATTATTACTCGTACTAGTTGCTTTAAAAACAGTTACTTGCAAAACCTAACAGGAAATTTGAAAATATGGAGACAAAAAGAAAAAAAAAAAATCAAAAAAATTTTGAAGACAGGGCAATCATTGCTAAATAATTCTCATCCAAAACCTGTCAACTACCACTTGATGCTATTCCTACTGCTTTGCTATGTTCAAGTGATTTGAATATCTTCAAGCTGTGGGGGGCACTGAACATACAGCAGCAAATTGCCTACATCTTGAATTCTTCAGCTACTAGGCAATTACACAAATGGTGAAGAATGGCATACCCCAGTCTGTGTGGTTTTGAGGTGAGAGTGTTTAAAATAAATAAATAAACAGATTTTAAGGGGGAAAAAAAAGCTGTTTGTTTCTCTGAAAGAAAAGGTACATAAACCATGCACATCACAGCAGTTTTAAAAAGCAGCACCTCAAAAAATGAGGTATGCATACACAGGTGCTACCACACATCGAGGCAGGAAGATACTTGGAAAAAAGGCTACTTGGAAACAGTATCTCAAGAAAAACATCCATGATTGTCTTTTCTTCTAGATTTCCCATCAGAATGTAAATTTATTGTGTCGTTCCCTTTCAAGCTATGCCCCTCTTGCCTGTCCCATCACAGAGGGCTCCATTTCTTCACTCTTTCTTTGAGAAAATCATATTACTCTCCCTTCCAAGTGGTACGCAGTTTAAAATAAATGAAATAAATTATACTTTCACCCAATCACATCTTTGACCAAGGAATATGCAGGTTACTTTTGGGGCTGCAATATGTAAGCTATTTGTGGACTTGTCAGTGTACCTGAAACAGAACGCTTATAGTGTTCAAGATGCATAAACAGTGACAGGCCCATCTTAATAGGAAACTGGGATGGCTAAATGAGAATATATAGAATAACTGACCAAGAGATGTCACAATTACCCACCCACCCCAAGAGGCTAAAGGACTAAAGGAGAAACTGGACAAGATAAGAATATAGAAGAGAAAACAAATTCATTTTTTACGTCACTTTTTGTCTCAGAGAGCACTGAGGAGATACCAGCCTTTTCAAATAAAGATAAGGAGCTTTCAACAATTCAGATACCATAAGAGGAATGGATGGACAAACCAATAAATACAAAACCCAATGTATCCCAAGTATGAGACGCTGTATAGTCAAGGGTACCAATTGCTTATCTCACTTCATAAGACAAATGAAAAAATCAGCAAAATTTAAAACTGCATATTTAAAACAGACAAATATTTTTTGTTTTTCATTTAAATCAAAACAATGGAACTCCGTATTTGATGCTACCAAGCCCAAAGGTAACACTATTTTAATGAAAGACTTTGATTTTTCTGTCAGTTTATACATAAAAGTAGTTCACAGTAAAACACTCTGTTCTACACAGCAAGCCAGAATCAAACCATGAACAACAAATGAAAAGTCAAGCTACCTCTGCAGTTACCCTCTTCTGTGCTGTGGGCATACAGCTTACTCTTATCCCAACTTCTATACACTATAAACCACACTTTTCTGTCACAGATGTGCTGTCATAGATACTCATCTTTCATTTCCTCTTTCAGAAATTCTTCCTCCTTAATACAGTACATTACTGCATCAAAGCTCCACAGTCAAAAACCTCAGGAGAGGATAGTTTGGTAGAGAGGTTGAGAGAGAGGAAAGAAAAAAAGCTAAGTAGTGGTGAGCAATAAAGGGAAAAGAATAGCTATATCCTAAAAGATATTTTTAAACTGTCATCTTTACCACTGGTAGGCACGAATGGGAAATGTTGCATTTAGCAGAACCCTGGCTTCATCGTAGCAAAGTGTACAGAGCACCAATGTGCTCTGGAGTGTTGAAGTAGGTAAACAGCAACATGTGAAACTGTCTGCGAGAAACTGCTAACTGCGAAACCTTAATGCATGAGGACTTGTTACACAGATCCTTTTGCCAAGGACGGTAAAAGCCGACATCATAATGTGTCACAGCTGCAGAGAAACTCTTGTACTACAGCAGATGTAGAGACATTCTTCTCATTTATGTGTACACAAATATCCTTCTCTGTCATGCAAGAAACTGCACTTAAATGCCTTCATCAGTCACTAGCCATAAATACAACCCAAAAACTGTATGTGCAAGGGGCATATCAGCAGCAAATCTCTCTGACAGCATTTAAAAATAGATATAATTATATTTTTTTATGGTTTTGATTACTAGTTTAGCCATACCACTTCAATATAATTCACATAAATATAATCCTCTCATCTACCCTAGTCTCCACTTTCATCCAACAATTTCCCACTACATATCAGAAAAAAAATCCTATAGGAGCTATATAAAAAATTCAGTAAGGTCTATTGGAACAGAAATCCTATCTTAATTATTGCAAAGAACTAACAGAACTAACGCATGAAGAACAAGAACCAAATTTTGATTAAATTGTTAGAGAATATGTTGTCTGTCTACTCTGACAGTGACCCAAGCTGAACATCTGCAGTTTTGGCTGCTTGCCATTCTGACTGCTTTTCCCACTGCCAGGCAGGACAATGTCCTGCCTCTGCTGGTTGGTATCCCTTGCAGTTCCTAGTCAGCTCAAGGCAGTGGTAAAGTGCTGATCACCTGCAGGTCTCCCCTAATATTTCAGTAAGTCATTCATACCCACACTGATACTATTTCAGCAATTTGTTTCTTTATCCATTTTTGCTAGGCCAGTGAATCATTTTTCTTGCCTCTTTTTTAACCCTGCTGTAGTTAGAGTTGAGGAAAAGGTGAGAAAGCTTTTTGGTGGTTAATCCTAGACATATAGACTGCATGTCTCTTAATGCCTGCATTAGATATGCTTCTGGGGCACTCCTGCACCTTTAATTTCAGCAGAAAGCAATCTAGTTGGTGTGCTCCCAGATTGCTCCATGATGTGACTCAACATGCAGTAAGAGTGGCAGTGGGAGTGAGTGGGAGATTTGTTTCAAAAGCACACCCCTGACCTGAACTAAAATGCCAAGGGAGACACAGCCTGTACATCATTCAAGCACTTGAGATTTGTGAGCTCCGTGCCCAATTGTGTACAGACTCTACAGAAATAATGAGTTGCCTTTTAACTCTGTTAAGGCACAAACTGAAGAAAATAATTTGAAGTAGGACCAGCCCTTTGAGGAATATAACAGGTACACCTTATGGTGTGCTCCATTCTGTGGGGCCCTACGTTGCTGAATTACTGTAATATTTGAGTTCCTCAATACTACCATTACTTGAAAGAAAATAAAACAAAACAAAACAAACAAACAAAAAAAACACACAACAAAACACTTTCAGGTCTTTTGCTTCTCTTTCAAACATATCATATTTCAAGCATCTCTTTATTCATAGATAGTTTAAGTTCCATTTTCTATCTCATACACAGGACCACAAATTTAGAGTAATCCAAAAAAAGCTTGTTGATATTCATAGATCTCTTATTCCTCTCTGTGAGCCTACTGATCTTCTCTGCCAGTCATGATTTTGGTAAAATTCTGAGATGTAAATATTTCCTGCAAGTTGCAAAGCATATCATCTCCTCTTCTCACATAGCTAAACAACTATAAAAGGAGAAAAAGATCTCTTCCATCCCAAATATTAGATCTCTTCAAATCAGGCCTATATTAAAAAACTATGACAAAATATATAAAAATATTTACATTCATACTGAAATATTAGGGGGAATGTTTCTCCAGTATTTGAAAAGAAACAACCACAAGAAGACAAAGTAGACAACAGACTGCAAAAAGGGTTTAAAGTAGTATTTTGGAAGTCATTGAAATTCATGCTCATATTGCACAAGCTAAAATAATTCTGCTCTTTAAAGTATTTCAGAAAAAAAATAAAACCTAGATTATAAAACAGTAACAAAAACTTTATCTCCCAGATAATCAAAGCAATCAAAAGATCCTAATCTTAAAAAAGCTCACATAAATAAACAAAAAAACTTGTTCTGTGATGTGCAAATATAGAAGCAGAAATAAAAATAATCTAAAACATTCCAACTGAGAAAACAGAATATTTAGGGTAACTTCTTCCATAATCTATTCATATTAGCTAGCAGAGATACATGGGGGTTTATGTGATCCAAATTTCAGCCCAAACACACAGAAGGTCTCTGCAAAGGAGTTGCAAAGTCTCATGTAAAAAAGGGTTAGCGTCCATCCTGGCTACCACGTCAACAACTGATGCTTCTGTATTTCACTTTTATTGTGAAGCCTTTCCCAAGTCTTCATGAAAGAAAGGAAATACCCTAATTTACATTTCCTAGTCAGTCAGAAAACAAAAAAATCAATGACTGAAAAAAAAGGAAAAGATCATTTAGAAACAGTTGTTTCCTGTACTTCCTAAACTACTTAATTTTAAAAAATCTGGGACATTTCAAAGATTTCCATAGTATGCTATTTCAGGACTGTCTCGGCCTCTCTAAGATGCTTGATCCTACTTAAATAATGTCCTTGTTGCATCTCCCGTAAGACACACATGTATCTCACATATATATACACATATGTGTGTATAATACCTATCATTTTTATTTAAGTTGAGTCACTGTTAAAATTGCTACCTTTTTATCAGTGTTAAAATGTACCACAGAGAAAAACTTCCATTACCTGATTAGCTGTTCAACTTATGCTTAAATTCTAACTGTATTTATATACAGAGTGTCTTTACAGCAATCAAAGCACCTCTTTGGATTTAAACTAGCAATACTGCTGATCAGCATCTCTCCTTTTAACTGTGCCAGATGACCTACACTCTTGGCCAGAAAAAAGAAAATTAATTCTGCTATGTTTTCCTCAAGGTTTTTCCCCTGCTGGATAGTTGAACAAGTTAAGCTCATAATATTTTTCTACAGCGTGCCTGAAAAATCAATAGAGTAAGAGAATGGGATCAAGACCAAGTACAACAACAAAGAAAAGGGGAAAAAAAACCTCTAATCTGACAACAGTAACAAATTAGTTGTTAGTCAAAGACAAGGAACTGTGCATATTGCTTTTTGTAGAAAGGTTTATAAAGCAAATCATTCTGAGCCAAATCTGTCCCTTTGATTTCATACATTTCAGTTTTTAAGTGTGCCTCCTGCTCTCAAAACAGTATTACATTTAAGTAAAGACATTGATTTCAATGGAGTTAGTCCTGGCTTTTGTCATTGTAGATTCCTGACTGAAGAAAATTGGTCTATATTTACAACTAAAAACAGTATTTTAAATTCACATTTGTCATACAGATACTGAATTACATTTACTCAGGTCATGTTTCAGGAATCAATCTCAGTTGCTAAATTTTGAAAAGCTACCATTACAGTAATAATTTAATTAATATAGTGAGGTTGAAAAAAAAAAAAAAAGTGTATTTATAAGATTCAGCTCTAACTTTTATAAGATTTAAATAGAGACAAAAGAAACCATAATGCACTACTAACTGAATTGGGATATAAACCAGCAAGCCTCATTTCCTGAACTCCAGTGATACACTATATCTTGTTAGCTGCACTTAAAACAGCAGTCATTTCCCCAAGGACTGTTATATCAGAAAGTATAAATGAAAAAAAAAAAACAAAAAAACAAAAATTAATTCTGCTTTTAAGACAATTTGGCCAGTATTCAAATGTACCTTGCTCAGAAACTCCTCCTTCTTCACAATACTGATCTAAGTTGTGTCACGTTCTTGTAAAAATATTTAGAGGAAGACTTCGCTCCACAGAAGATCAGGACTGGAAATTAACATCTCTCATCTCTACATGTACGAAGAGTTTTAAAAGCCATCCCATGGGACCATGGTTATGTTTTTGTTTTGCTTCCTTTTTTTCTAAGTCCAGAACCTCAAGCCTATGGAATCTAATTCCCATATATCCCTGGCCCTGGCCCTGCTCCAGCTGTGTAGGTGAAGGGGCAGAGCCTCTGTGTTCCTGGCAGCACATGCTGAGGTGACCCCGTGTGCAGGATGCTGGGCGCTTCCCATACTTGTTCCCTTCTGTAAAACAACTTTCTTCTAATCCAAACTGCCCAGCCTCACTTTAAAGCACTGTACCACAATATTAATAGCTTAAACATAATGTGAATGGAAAAACATGAAAGGATGGGTTTGTACTTACGGGGGTATAAAATTTGTAGTATTCCAAAAAAAGATGCATATGGAATGCTTTACTTCATAAAAAAAAAGGTCAATGACTTAGGCTCTGACAACAGGGATCTTTCTCCACTGATCACACTCTATGACTATAACACACAGGAATTGGTGCAGACACATCCCACTGGAAAACTACCAGAAGCTTGTTTAAGGAATTTACTAATGATGAGTATTCTAAATAGGTATTATAGTAATACTTCTCTTGAAAATTTCCAGAGGTTTTACTCTTCACCAAAGCACAGGTTTCAGGTTATCTGTAGCTGGTTTTATTTAAAAAAAAAATTAAGACTGACATATGTAATTTTATTTTTATCATTTTGATATTATACACTGAAACTTAAAGATAGATTTTTCTCATATTTTAAAAAGAATTTACTTTTGAAGTGAGATGTGGTATACCAGATTTTACCACAAAGTGATCTTCTTCTAAAAGTATTTGAATACACAAGCATTTTTACTTGTAACTTTGAGTAAATAAAATGTCCTTGTTATCCTAAAACTCTTCTATACAGGAATCCAGGTTTATGATACGAGAAGGCAATGATAAGCGTACTTACAGGAAATTTGCATGTAATTTTTGTAAGTATATTTTTAAAAAATAAATACTTGTATTATTCCACAATAAAAACAGCCTACAAAATATTTTGATTTTATTGTTTCCTTGCTATTTTTTTGTTGTCCTACAATCTAGGCTTTATCTTAAAGAACGTCTGTTTCTTTTCATGCAGTGTGCATGTATACAAATGCAAAAATTTGTATACAAATGCAAAAGATTTTCTGTCTGGTGTACTGTTCCTCATGAAAAATATACATACAGGAAGAAAACTTTGTATTTATGGTCTAATATTTAGTTATCTGTTACTACACATAGAAATCTGCAAGATATGTAATTAACTTTTAATAGATATTTTAAAGCACTTAAAGGTTTCTCAAATTCTTCCTTAATAGACCTTTAGATCCAAATATTTATCTAAATGAAAACATCTCATACAAAATTAGCTTTTCTGAGAACCTGCTGAGGTTACATCAGATACAGAGCAAGCTAACCAATATAAAGCAGTGATCAGCAAATCATCAATCAACAAAGTCTGGAAACTCCCTTACTCTCCCAAAAGAAAGAATAAAAATGAGAAAACTATTTTTTCTAAATATTACAGAAAATGCATCTTTTCCCCTTCCCCTTAATAGATAATGTCCTCTGGTCCTGGATTGTTAATACCTTAAAAATGTACTAAAGATACTTCATTATGATGTTTTACAGAGATGAAGTGTGTTGACGGGCTCAAGATACCATTTACATAAGTGTTCAGGCAAACTGGAAGCAACATCTGATCTAACTTGCAGAGGATCAACAAGAATAAAGCATGCATTTCAAAAGCATTCTAGCTATCATATTTGCTCCCTGTAAAATATCTCCATAAATCTACAATATATTGCACATTCTAAAACACAAAATTAATGTAATTACTTTTTTTTTTTCCAAGTTTTTAATGGATAAATTTGAAAATATAATGTCTTGACTTAGGAAGTTTCCTAAATTGTAACATAAAAAAAAAACAAACAAACCCACAAAAACCAAACCCACAGAAGTAGTAAAAATGCTGCTGTTGAATCCCTAAAGTGAAAATTTAGACTTTTTTTACTTGTAATCTCTCAGTACAGTTTTTCTCTAATTTCACTGAAATAGTTTAAAACATCCACAGTTACTTCTGATTTGCTGCAGAATTTCTAAAAACCTAGACCTGAGCATATGCTTTGTTGGTAACTTCAGATCATCTTTACTACTGTTTTTAATCAGCAAGTTGTCTTCTCATTATGAAATCTCTGAATGACCTCTCAACATCAATCTATATGAAAGGTGAAGATTCCCATCAGGATCTCCAAGACACTTCAGAGGACCAAGATATTCATATAGAACTTCTGAAGTTTATCACTTCAACATGTATGATCCAAATTCATCCCAACAATTTGGTTGCATTTGACCAGTGCTTCAAAGAATCCTCCCATGTTCTTCCACAAAGGTGTTAGGACAACATTATTTCAAACACAGCTTTTGAGACATACCTATCCGTGTGGATCAAGGAGATGAAATGAAGGGTGAGAGAATATAAAATGTTAATCAACTTCACTTCAAAGCTGCTTACATCATGCCCTGTTCTCTTTGTCATTATATAGACTGGGAGCTTGTTGGATATAGCTCTTCAACGTACATGTTCTAAAGGCCCAATCTATGTCTTTCATAAATCTGCTTTGTTTGTAAACAAGGTCAGATTACAAATCCAAAAATAAAACTGGTCTTTATTCTTTTAACATATCTTCAAATTAATAAAGTCTCTCTACAAGCCAGAATATGTCTCTAGTGCCTCACTAAATTTGTACTCATCTAACTGATTTATGCTGTTAAGTAAATCAAACTATCACGCTCTCACTTAGTGATGTTTGCTCTACAGCTCTGACAAGAGAAAAGTACAGTGAAAAGGACACAGAAAAGTACACTATGGTTATTTTTGTAAAGTGGCATAAACATCTATGAGTATGTTCCTCCTGAGTGAGAAAGATTGGGTAGGCTTGGGAGTTCCCTCTGATTTGATCTAAGGGAAGAAAATTAAACACAGTGTCATGTACAGGAATTCTCACATACATAGGCACTGCCACCCAAAAAACCCCCACCTTCCCTGCAAAGAGAGAACAGAGAGTAACACAATCTGTAGCAGATGTACCTGAAAATAAAGCTATTAAGAAGATGACCTACAATTGTTATTGTATGGTTTCTTAGTAGAAATAACAGAATATGTAGAAGCTTTTGGCCTCCCCTCTCTCAAAATAGTGATAAAAACATAGTTATGTCACACAGGGTTCTTTCCTATTCTCATCCCTGAGAAGCAGATTGCATAGCTCACATATTTTTCAGTGACAGAATACTGTTATCAGTAAAATGAAAGAGGCTTGAGATTTCACTAGGTTGGTGGGACAGCACAAATAGCAGGATTTGGCAAACTTTCTCACAGTTTAATTTTGCATATGGATAGAATTTCTTCCAAACTTAATTTTTATATCAAAATCATTTTGTTAGGATTCATCTCATATGACATTAGAGGTCAACGGTGGAGGTGTTTGTATCTGAGTAAAAATAATAGTATGTGTACTTTAGAGCCAGTGGACAGAAAATAGGTGCTTCTAGGGCAAAATCCGTATGACCTATTTTAGATGTCTACTTTATCATGAATCAGCTCAGACTCTAGAATTACCTATGCATCTCCACTGACCATAAAGAGAATCTGAACTTTTCTATTTGATGTCCATACTGGATATCTACTTTCTTTTTTTTTTTAATAAATTATTTCGGTTTTCTTTCTTCTGGGTGTTATGAGTGATACTTATCAAAAAGTAACACTTAAGAATTCAGCTTCTAAGTTACTTTTTCCCTTTTAGGCAGTTCACAGATCTAAATACATCATAGATCTAAGACTGAAATGATAAATTACTAAGTACAGACTGAATGATTTTTAGTCAGGATAAGTGATAGAACCATAATTTGCATTTTGATTACTTTTCCTAGAAGAACATGAAATGAAGAAGCAAGACTGTTGCATTCTCTGCAAGGTGCATGTGAAGTGCACTGTCTGATGCAAAGAGAACCAGTGAACAAAGTAAAATTGAGTGCAAAGCCAGGAGGTCCCTAGCCCTGTGACGTTAATACCATGAAGTGTTAAATAGTGGATGCTGAAGTAGGGTGGAATTCAATTCACCTGTTCCATGCTAGTCATGTGCAGTCCTTTTCTTTTCCTAAATCAGGAACGGAGTACCCATTGACACTATGAATGGGATGAATATCTAGATGATCAACTAGATGCAAACTTTTTAAAAAGTTAGGTGGGGTGAACTCCATTCTGGAAAGAAAAGCCCAAGAAATTTCCTCTTTGAGGAGTGAAGCGATCTGATTCTGATCCAAGAAAGCATTTAAGTAATTGAATGACTACAAGCATGTGCATAGTCTTCCTTGAGTGCAGTGCCACTCATCTACCTCAAAACAGGAGACTGAAGCAGATTGCTGAATCAAAATTTTAGGCAAAAATAAAAAGTCCCTAAGTACATAAGTCACTGTGGCTTCTTATATTAATACACCGGTGCACCATTACAAGAAAGCAGCGACACTAAATTCATCTACATATTTATCTGAATTAGTTTTGAAAAACAATTCAAGTTCCACATTTTTTTTAATCAGCTGAACAAATAGTATGTGCAAACATCAGTTTACACAATCACATTAGTTTTGTAGCATTTTAAACAAAACTTTTTAAAGCACATACATTTAAGTATCGTGGCTTTTTTAATCTAGCATATTACTCCTTTTGAAAGGAGCTTTAAGATAAATATTTAAATTTCAACACGTTCTGAAAAGGATGGAGTGGAGTAATTAATGTGCTGCTTGTTTCCCATTTGTATTTTAAACTGACCATCAGTGAAGATTTCTGAAGGTTTAATTTGTACGAGTTTCTTCTGGTTGGCTTAGGTATCACTCTTGCATATGATATAAATATTGTGTGATTAAGAAGTGCAATTGAAATGTCTAACTTTGCAGCAGATGCTGCTCTATGTGACCTTTTGTAACAGAAGGTTTCTTTTATCACTTGAGCTTTTGGTTTCGTATTTCTCATCTGCTCTTTTCTGCCAGCTTAACTGAAAGTTTATATCAAAACCTAATTAGACTACATATGCTGTTTAGGAAAAAAGTTCTTGGAAAAGTCATTATTCATATAAGACTTGATATTTCTAGATAAATGAGAACAAATGTGCTTTTGTTTTAAATAACTTTCAATCATCCTCTCACTCAAATAAAAGTAGTTGAACACAGTTCTTTGATCAAACAGAAAGAAATTATCTATTAACAGACGTATCAGCTCTATATTCCTATCAACTACACCATCTATGTTTAATGATGAAACCCTTTATTAATATGCATATTTTTCAAGTTAGCACTGAAACTCAGCTATTTTCTTGCATATTTCTGAAACCAGTATCAGAAAACTCAAATCAGAAGTTACTAAATGATACTGAATTCCTGGGAGGAAAAAAAAAAAGTCTGCATGCACATGCTGAGCACCTAGGATGTCAGTTACAGTTTGCTTTTTAGCAATGTTGATATACAAAGAGTGGGTAGATTTGTTTTTTTCTCCTTTGATATTCTAGGAGGAAAACTGAATTACTTCAGTGTTATTTTAATTATGATACATATACCTGAACTACACATTTCAAAATTTTAACTAAGGAAAGCCACATTTTAAACACTCTCAACTTTCACTGGATGAAAGGAACTTGTGTCAAAAAAAATATATATAACTGATATTTTGTTCAAACATTAATAAATACATTTGCTAAAAAAGCTGGGGCCTCTGATACTTGTTACAGAGATGTAAGTTCTATCTAAAAAAAAAAAAAAAAATAAAAGAAAACCTTTCTATTTATATGCCCTACTTAGATATTTGACCCAGTTCTTAATCTGAAGTAGCCAGAATTTTCTTTTATTCCACAGAGCGATTGCCCCTGATAGAAGGCCGACAAGTCATTATGAAGAATTGTGTCTTCAAACGTCAAGCCAATACAGTTCCCTGGTAATTGTCTCAAGACAATACTGTGTCACACTGCATATAACAATGGTATTCTGGAAATAACAGATATTACCAAGAGCAATCTCTGTAAATATAACCAAGACTTATAATGTGCAAAAGCTACAGCACTTCATTAAGTCACCTTGTTGAATATGTAGTGCATTCAAATATTTCTCTTATATTCATATTGTTTAGCCACTGGTGATGTGACTATCAAGACAAGAAAACAATATATAAAGATGTGAGACTTCAAGATATTTGTAAAGAAATGATGAAGATGCACTTATAGTGAAACAACACTGATATCCAGAACTTAACAACATACAAAGTCTACTGACATCCTAACAATATAAAATGCATGTGCATGTTCACTGATACTATCAAAAACAAATAATGATTTTCCAAATGTTCTAAAATTCAAAATTGTCATCATTTTCTACAAAATTTTCAAATAGCAAGATCTAAATTACAGGACAGCATTCATTCAAAAAAAAAATGAATGGGTATACTTATACATTAAAACCAAAACTCACCGTGTAGAATAGTTAAATGTGAACTGATAACCCACAAACCACCTGCCTGCAAACTTCTACAATACAAAGCAATTTATTTAAAATAGCCTTCAGACACCAGAAGACACGTAGTGGAACATGGAATATTTTGACAGTGAAGTTCATTTTCTTCCAATTTCAAATAAAGGTATGAAAATATAAAGTCTGAGGTTTAGACTTGGACAACAAAAGTATTTTGATATGCACTATTTCTTACAACCTAAAGTATTTTCTGGACTGATAAACCTCCATTTTTTCTACTCTTCACTGGGAGAACTGACTGTTGTCAAGGATGGTGGTGGTGAGATCTGGAGAAGAGGGAAGTAATACCTAATCACAAGTTTCAGGTTGACTGTTATTCAGTGTAAATTGTATTGATTTTGTCATCAGCTATAATTGGTCAGCTGGATGAAAAGCTTTCTTTTTTTTTCTGTGAATGAAGCAGCCCTCCCAGAACACTACAGATGTCTTAAATAGAAATAGAATATTTAACAAGCTTTTCATTGTATTAAGCCAGTGCTTACATACATGGTTATTGAGTAAAGTCAGTATTTCTAGCATTTTCTTTAAAAGACAAACAGCTCACCATTTAAACCAACCAAAGGCTGTGCACCTAAAGCACATTATTTTCTCTTCCGATTCTTAAGGTAAGAATTGTCCAGGTACCCAGCACTCAAAAAAAAAAAAAGAAAATCGTACTTACTTTCACAAAAAAAAAAAGGAATTTCTGATTAAGTTTTAGAAATTAAATATACTTAGAACACCAGAAAGCCCGTCAACATATTGCAATAGTCACAAAGTATTGACGACGGGTTACTACCTTCACCTGTACACCCTGCAGGGTAGAGCACGCACAAGCACATCGATAGACACACGGCTCATCATCAGGTCGCCGAACCTGACAAACGCTCGCTCTCTCAGCCAACAGAATGAACCAAAAGCTTCCAGGGGGGTCTCCACGCACCAAGTCAGGGTGCAGTTCCTTCTCCCCAGCCTGTCCACCGACTGCCTGCGCTGCCCAGAAGCACCGTGGGCAGCAAGTGCCCCGGCCTGGCCCAGCTCAGCTCACCCGGCTCAGTCCAGCCTAGTCCCGCACCCGGCACGTGCTCCGGAAGGAGGAAAAATACACTAAGGTGCACTCCTGGTTTGTGGGAGTTGTTTGGTTGATTCTTTGGATTTTTATTTTTTGGGTTTTCTCCCTGTGTGAATATCCTTCATTTGTAACACAGACTGGTTGGCCAAATACTTAAAACATAGAGCAACACCACCTGGCACTCGGAGCCAGAGAAGTGTAGGTCATTGGCATTGCATTTGTCTAGTTGATTTATATGCTTCGTGCAATCATTTTAATGTCAACAACTTTTTCCCATCATTCGACAGTTCTTCTCCTTATTCAGTCTATGAAGGAAAAATCATTATACAGTGTACATTTGCTGTTCCTTTCATTTTCAGTACGTTTTACACCACAGACCAACTCACATTTTGTGGTAAACTTCAGTCAAACTACTCTGTGACACACAAAAAGATCACTTTAAACACTTAAGATGCGGATCATTTGTCAGCAGCAAGTATTAGGTCAATTTCTGGTTAACGAGTTATTGAGACAGCAAAGATGTCCTTACAGCAGTAGACATCTATTTACATTTTATCTGCTTTTTTTACTTATCCAGTTCGCTCTGGAAATAAAATACACTTACATTACCAATAACTGAGTACATAGCATATATACAATGTGTGTACACACAGTTTATAACCTAGTGGTGGAGTCAAAATTACTAACGAGACTACTTTACTACTGTCAGGTTTAACAAGAGAAAACAAATACGGCAGTTTTCCTACTTTATCAAAATAGGTAACAGGATATTTCAGATTCTGGAGGCACTGTGGATTAATATTTGTGGCAAAGATATATGCAAATTACACTAACTTACTGGTGAATGGGATTCTTTAGGCATGTACTGTTACCATGAAAGGATTCAGAAGGCCTTACTGAAGTTACAAAGCACAGAGGTTACTGTCGGGCCTTCTGTTCACAGCAATGATTTCTATGCACTGTTGTGTTCCACTTCTTTAGAAGGATTTGCTTCAGACTGCTTAATGTAGTGCCACAGTAGTAGAGATAATCCAGTTCAGGGCAGAAACCATTCACCTGGGCCAGCTCTCAATAAATACACAAACAAATGGTGCAAAAAACATGCAGTTAGTCATCTTAGGTGTCAAGGACAACAACTGTCCTGTCTTGAGAGTCAGGTCAACTAATCTTGCGCAAAAGTAGAGAGAAGACAACAATTACAAAGAGCTAAAGTTGGGCCCTGACTTCTCAACGAAGGAAAAGAAAAACCACTGTTATCTCTCCGCGGGGTCACTGGTGGCACCAAAGAAAACGGCCGCGGCTTCTCGAAATGCTGTCACCATCACTCCCAACAAGAGCAACTGCGGTGCCCACTTCCATCCGCTCTCGCCCTCCAGCTTTTCCCAGCTCCATAGATTTTTGACAGAGCGCTTAGAGACACGATCCGCTCCCGGGGCGGCCGGAACCTTCCCGCTCCGCTGCCCCGCGCACCGCCGCCGCCCGCAGCCCCGGCGGCCGAGCGCCCACGGAACACACACAGAGCCGCCGGTGAGCGTCCTCGGCCGCCCCCAGGACGAGCCGCCGATCCTCCGGCCACCGCGGCCACTCACCGCCCCGACCACGCCGCACCTCCCCCGAGCTTTCCCGCGACGCCGCAGCCTTCGGACCCGGCCCGCCCCGGAGGGCCCGCGGGCAGGGAAGCGCCGTCGGGCATCCCCGGCCCCTGCTGCCGTGCCGGGTCCCGCTCATTGGCATGCAGCCCCTGTCGCTGCCTGCCGCCAAGCCGCATCCCAGCCCGCTGGAAGCCGGCAGCCGAGCCGGAGCCAATCGCATATTCATGAGGAGGGGGAAATCCAGCGCTCACTCCAAGAGGACCTAGGATAACTTCTTTTTCCCCTTTTTTCTTTTTTTTTTTTTTCCCCACAAGCTTCCCCCTCTCCCTGTCCGCCTTGTAGCAACGCACTAACGGGGGCTCCCCTCCAATATCCTCCGCAGCACCGACTGCACCCTAAAAACCACGGTCGCCAGCGCCAGAAGCAGATACCGAAGCAGCCAAAACAAGGACCACGGCAGCCACAACAATCGAGGAAAACACGCCAGCCCGCCAGCCAGGAAGAAGAAACACAGCAGGGGCTCCTACCTTACAATCCTCAGGACACGATTTCACCGAGTACTCATCCGACTGTAAATATTTCTGGAGCATAACCTCAAACTCTTCGTATTTCTCCTGAGCGTGCTGGTCGTAGCGCTGGTAAGCCTGGACGCACTGGCTGCAGGAGCCTCCCCCTCTCAGCACCACATCCAGACTGCAGTTCAAAGTGTCCGGATTGGACAACCCGGCGAACAACTCCCAAAGTGTGTAGGAATTACAAAAGGAAAGGTAAAAATCCGTCAGGTCCCATCCGGGCGCCAGGCTCTGCCCCGCGCCCCGCGGCCGCCCCAGGCCCCCCCGCCGCTGGCACACCGCCTCCGTCCCCTA
>JANHFX010021258.1:35283-72783 GCA_027560015.1 Chloroceryle amazona | reverse complement strand
ATAAGGAAGAAATTCTTTACAGAAAGAGTGGTGAGGCACTGGAACAGCCTGCCCAAGGAGGTTGTTGAGTCAACATCCCTGGAGGTATTTAAGAAATGGGTAGACCTGGTGCTTCAGGACATGCTCTAGTGGCAGCCATGTAGGGGGTTATTTTGTGTTTTATGTTTTTGAAGTCGTGTTTGATCAGGGTGTTTAGGTGTTTGGGGTTTTTTTAGGTGTTTTTTTTTGTTATGGGTACGGTTGGACTCGGTGATCTAGGAGGTCCTTTCCAACCATGAATATTCTGTGATTCTGTAAAGGGATAGTTTGTTTATCCTTAATATGTGCTGTGTTTAATAACAGCATACACTAGTTGCTCTTCTATGATGTGTGCATACAAATATTTGAATGCTACTTTTTTGAATGGAATTTCAGTCTTTACAAGTGCATGATCATCAAAAGATTTTATTTCAATATGAAGATTATAAAGGACAAAGTTGCAATCCTTCAGGGATTAATATGCCAGCTATAATATTGCTTAAAGAGTTTTAAATCACGCACTTTGTGAAAAAGTCATGAGTGTGATGGTGGTACTGAAACCGGCTGTAGTGGGTCACGTTAAATGTTGATCTAGGATGCTGTTCTCCTTGTTTAGTGGCTAATTCCAAACACACAGAGAGTATAAGAGCTGAGAGATGATACAGTGATGCTGCCCTTGATGCATATTGCCTTTCTCTCAAGACTTCCAGTAACCTGAAGTTTATGGACTTCTTAAACCAGAGATGGAAGTCTTCTGCATTTTCCATTCAGTGTAGTTCCAGATTACGTTCACTGCCCACTTATAGACTCCTCCTGTCTTCTAGACCTTTTCCATCAGGCTTATTGCGGCAAGGCTGGAATGAACCACAAATACACATTCATTTTCTCTAGATGCCTAATAAGACTTCTGACAAGTGCCTTCTCTTCTTGCTCATAAATTCTTAGCTCTTCTTACTCTCTGCTTTGTATTTTCTTGCTCCTTCAGTTGTACTTTATTTTCATCACAGCTCAATCTCCTCCTTTTCCTGTTTTTATGAGTCTGCTGCCCTAGTCCCTTATCTATGACATCTGGCTGTAACCTGCTTCCAAGTCCTATTGCTAAGTTGTCTGTCTGCATTTGAATTTAGGCACTTTCCCTCCCCATTTTCATCTGCTGTCAACTTAGATGTTTGGCCATCTGATATCTATCTCTATGTCCTAGAATCAAAGCTGCAGGCTAGGTTCAAGCTGAGATGGAGTGTTCAAATAGTGTAGCCAGGTATAGGTACTGTATTAAATGTGTGTGGACATGGTCAAACTTGAACAGAAGATCTGCAATGGGCATTTTTGACACAAAGATCTCTTCCTGTTAAGATCTCTTCCAGCCTTACAGTCCACTGGAGCTTCTTTGAGTAAGAGACAGCATGAGGCTATTTGGTTTTAATAGCATTCAGAAATGGAGATTCTTTATTTTCTGTGGGAAACTTTAAGCATATACAATTCCATTCTCAGTTGCTTATGACTTTGTCCAATTGAACTGTGACGTAAATTTAAAAGTGATTTTGTGAAATGCCTGCACTAAGGCCTAGCTCTGCAATTGACTTAGTACAGATAATGCTTCATGTCTAGGAGAAACTATGATTTGAATGGAATTCCATGTGAGCCTAAATGCCTTGCCCAAGTATATCAAATCCCAGGGCTATGACTGAAGACTAAAAAGCACTTCTGGATATGAAATGTTATATGCACAATGTATCTGAAGAGTATTAAAGCATGATAGTTATGACTGAGGTAGTGGAAAAAAATGTTGCAGTTACTGTGGTGTGTGCTACTTTAGTTTTTGTTCTTAAAAATGAATTGAACTTTTTTTCTGTTTTACATGCCATCAGTTTCTTAATGCTAAATTCTGTGAACAACTGCCAAATTTTATGGAGAGCACTTTTCATGAAAATAAAAATCTGTGATTGATGCTTGATGATAAACTTTGGTCATATGGTGATTTTATTATTATTCTTATTTCAAATATATATAGCCCCAGAATATATTCATATCCCGAGATGATAAAATAAAAATAGGTGATTTTGGGCTTGTGACTTCTGTGGAGTATGGGACTCTGACTGAGAACAGAGGAACAAAATCATATATGGCACCAGAACAGGTAAATACCCTATTACTCTCTCTGTAACTGGATTTACATTTTAAACTCGGCATTGGATGTTGACATTCCTAAGATCAGTTGTAAACCAAGTTACTTAAAGTTCCCTAGTATGACAGTATACAAGGATAACTGTATTGTGGAGAAAGCTGTCTGCAAGTGTGGCAATTTCATTTTGCTGTGCTAACCTACGGAGTCTGACACTGTGTGCTGTAAGGAATGCTCTTGCAAAACCAGGCTGCCAGCCATGTGTTTCAATTTAAATGCCACAGTTAACAGAGGTCCTAAATTCGAGTCCATTGTTTCATTATTTGTGAGAGATACCAGCACGCCTTGTTGGTAGCAGTCTTAATTTCAGTGTGTTTAATGTTACGTAATAGTCACTGTTTAAGAGGTTGGTACTAGAAATGGTTAATAACTAAGACGATCGGGTAGGTTCAGTCCTGTAGCCTTGTGGTGGGAATTTCTACTGACTTCAGGCTTTGCTTTAAGAAGTGCTGTTCAGTTGGATCTGATGCCTGTACTGTTCTTGATTTGACACCTATATTGCTCTTGTTCTAATATTTGTAGGCTGGTGACAGATATGGAAAAAAAGTAGATATTTATGCACTGGGATTAATTTGGTTTGAAATTCTTTCAGCATTCAGTCGCCATGAGAAAATTAAGGTATGTAAACTTAAAATTAGGAGGAAAAAAACAAAGTCTCACTGTCATTGTTTTTCTTTGCTGCTATGACATGCTGATTGCATGCTAGAAGGAATCTGTTTATCTAGAGTACTGTCTTTATTTACATTCTCCCCTTGATTAATTTCCTGTAAGACCTGTAAATCTTCATACTTTGGCTAAAATGGAAGCACTTAAGAAATATTACTGGTTTTATTTCACTTATGTCCTACCTACCAACATACACATTAAAGCCTGACCATGCTAAAGAATGTCTAGAAAAAGGATTTCAAGTTTTTGATAAATATTTTTGATTGATCAGAGTATTTGAAGGGAATATTTTTCTATTTTTTAGAAAATAAAAATTCTGAATGAGTGTGTTTTGGCTCTGCTGTGTCTCCCATCTTCACTGCATAGTGGAACAAGAACAAAGTTTCTATTAAGCTAAAATATAGTTTTCAAAATGCAAAGGTGATTTGGAATATGTAGCTTTAATTGAAAAAGATGTTCCTTCAAAAAGAGAACCAGTGTTACTATTTTTTTGGAAAGGTATCTTGCTTTTTCTTGGTACTTTGCACATCATTAGTGTAGTGGCTTGTACGCACAAACCTACCTGTCAGACAGCGATGTAGCTGCAAAGTATCTTGTCTAAAGTAACTGTAAGATTTATTTATGTGATTGGACCCAGAAGCAGCTGAATACCATTAGATTGGACCTTTTGCTGATGAGAAAACCATACTGGTGTGTCTGCTCAACTCACAAGTTCAACTTGGTCTGTTTAGCTACCTTTGTAGTATTTTCTAAGACCTCTTGTTCCTGCTCAGAGCTGGCTGTGCAAATGTGTCCACAGCCCCACAGCAATTACACTCAGAAGGCTAAGATTAATTACTTAGTCTTGTTTCCTCAAAGTGTAAACTTCTTGTGTCTGTAGGCAGGTGGGGAAAGTCACATGCATGGGAAGTCCTGGGATGGTTTTCAGCTGCTCTATCAGCTTAGAAACAAATTTCACTTAATGGAGCATGATAAACCCTGTTGTATGGTGCTAGCAGGCCCTGATGAAAAAATATCATGCAAGAGCACAGTTGATGATTATGGGCTGAGCAACTCCTTCAGCTGATAATTGCCAGCAGACAGGGTTACAGGCCTAAAGCTACGGGCTTGCTAAGCCAGGCTATAGCATCTGTAAGACTCGCTAATGAACCAGAATGCATAGCTAAGTGTGCAAGAATGACTGTCATCTTCTCCAGGGACAATATTACACTAATAAACAGCAACATGAGTGATGTGGGCTGCTCTTTTTACCCAGAAGGCTACACCCTGTGAAAAAAAAGAAACCCAGAAACAATTTCTGACAGCATGTAATTAGAAATTACACATAAATAAGAGTGTGGTACTGAACAAGATAAAAAGGAGGAAGCACAGCTGCTTGGCTTGAAAATAGTAACATCCAAAGTAGGAAATTGAGTCATCTTGCTTTTTTTCTGATATTGTGAGAGGATATAAACCCACTACTTCTAAAGAAAAAATTATAATGGCTCTGAAATAATGAGGATTGCCGAAACAAACGTATCACTGTAGAGTGAAAAGCTTTTAAGCTTAAAAAGGGACAATAGTGGATGTTTTTGTAAAAAAAACCCAAATGAACGAAAACAAAAAACTAAATGGAAAAACTTTCAAACTGCTTAGTTACTTTCTTTTTGAAGCCTTACCTTTTTTTTATATTTGTATTTTCCTAATTACTTTAGTAAATTATGTGGGTCATAAAGTGAGATGCAAAATACAATCAATGAAAACATACTGAAATGGTTCTATTTATGAATTTCAGGTATGGACTGATGCTCGAGAAGGTCAACTTCCAGAGAGCTTCACCAACCATTTTCCAGCAGAGGTATGGGATTTTAGCACACTACTTCCATTAGCTAATTCAGTCATTCAAAAATAATTTATTGACGTTATTTTTTTTTTTTGCAGGCACCCATAATCAAAAAGATGCTATCAAAAGACCCTTCATTAAGATACTCTGCATCTGAAATGCTCAAGTTTTTCAAGTCTGTTGATAAAGACAACTCATTTAAAACTCATACTCAGTAGATGCCATTTTAAAACGCTTTCAGACTGTGTTTAAGTCCCAAGTTTGCTGTCTGTTGAAACTGCTGAATGTCAGATGCAATAGCAAGACTTAAGATATGTCTTTTCCTTGGTGTTTTCCCCTTCTGCCATGGAGGAGCTCATCAGCCAAAAGGGTCATATCATCATTCATGTCCATTAGCTTCAGACTAGGACAGCACGCTTCTGCAAGCAGTCACTTGCAATTTTTACCTGGAAAGACAGGTTGTGGATAAGTTGAATTATATAGTACAATAAGTACAAGAACCTACTAGTCTCCTGGAAGATTAAGCTGACATGGTGCTAACTGGCCCATGCCAAATCCCTGTATATATGCTCTTAACATGTGCTGCACCTGTTAGCAGTTGAGATTATCCAACGGAATAATCCATGGAACAAGTGCCGAGTTGTGGTATGTGACTCAAACCCTTCTGATTTGTGCAGTGCTGTTTTTAAGTATTACTACAATTCTACCACTGATACCAAGATTAATTTTGGTAGAAAAGGTACTGGGAATAGGTGTGGGTTATTCTTCACTGAATTTCAGTTCTTTAACTTAAATTTTATCTCTAAGCACCTGCTGAAATCTAGCACCTTCCATGCTTTAGAGTAATCATTCCTTGAGAATTTAAATGTTAATCATTCAGCTTCTAGGAAATCTACTTTAAATTTGTTCTAAACTTTTGAAAACCTTGTGTTGAGTTTTGGTGTGTTGTGTTTTTTTTCTGAAAGGAACACCTAAGGTGCTCTTAATACAGCAGCATTCTTAAAAAAAAATGTCTATAAAAACAAAGTCTAAAAGAAGTTTTCTCAGGAGTAACCATTTGAAATCCTGTGCTGAGAGCACCTGAAACATTCTCATACTGCTAGGTTTTAATCCCTTATTGTAATATTGAGGCATTCCTAGCCCATAACAGGTGTACTGAATGCCTCTGACAGCCTTACTGTCAACCCCACAAAAAAGGTAACAGCAGTTTGCCTGTACTGTTCAGTTATAGACTGCAAAGAATTCAGACTTGTCTGGACTGGAATGATTCTGTATCTGGTGATGAGGAGCAGGAAGAAAAGACAGGCACATTAGTCCTTCAGATGATTGTCTTTTGAGCTGTATCTTATCAAAGGATTCATAGCTGTAGAGTCCACAGGACTCCGTAAAGGCAAATTGAACAGAGATGCTAAGCAGAAAAATACATACTACATGTAGTAAAGTACTGTATTTTTTTTTCTGAAATGTTGAATGGGTTGTAAGTGGGTGCTTGGTTAAAAGGAGTAATATGAATGAACAGTAATTTTTATATTGTTATGGAAATTATTGCTGATACATTGCAAGTACTTGTTGCTAAATAAGAATCTGATTTTACATCCTTTTCCAAGGCCGAGTTGTGTTTTGGTCTGTTTTTTTTCCCTCTGTTTCCCCTCCTTATCATGAATCACAAATATAGAATCATAGCATGGTTGGGTTTGGAAGGGACCTTAAAAACCATCTAGTTCTAACCGCCCATCACCTCCCACTAGATCAGGATGCTGAAAGCCTTATCCAACACAGCCTTGAACACTTCAATGGAGGGCACATCCACAAGTTCGCTGGGCATCTTGTTCCAAAATTTTTTTCCTTATATATCTAGTCTAAATCTACCCTTTTGTTCATTTTAAAGCTATTATCCCTTGTCATAGTGTAACAGTTGCTGCTAAAATGTTTGTCTCCATCTTTCTTATAGGCCCTCCTTAAATGCTGAAAGGTTGCTATAATGTCTCTTCAGTGCCTTCTCTTCTCCAAGCTGAAGTAAGCCCAACTCTCTCAGCTTGTCCTTGTAGGAAAGGTGCTCCAGCCCTCTGAGGATTTTCATGGCCATCCTCTGGCCTTGCTCCAACAGGCTGGAGCAAGTCTTAGGTTGGGGGCCCCAGAGCCAATGTAATATTCCAGGTGGGGTCTCACCCGAGGAGAGTAGATGAGACAAATCAGCTCCCTTGACCTGCTGGCCACGCTTCACTTGATGCAGCCCAAGATGTGACTGGCTTTTTGTGCTGCAAGCACACATTGCTGGGTCATGTTGAGATTCTTGTCAACACACACCCCTAAATCCTTCTCAGCAGGGCTGCTCTCAATCCATTCATAACCCAGCCTGTATTTGTGCTTTGGATTACCCTGACCCATGTGCAAGACCTTACACTTGGCCTTGTGCTTCATGAGGTTTGCACAGGCCCATGTTTCAAGTCTGTCAAGGTTCCTCTGGATGGCATCCTGTCCCTCCAGTGTGTTGACCACACCATACAGCTTAGTGGTGTTGGCAAATCTGCTGAGGGTGTGCTTGATCGCACTGTTCATACTGACAAGCACTGGTCTGAATGCTGACCCATGAGGAACACCACTTGTTAATGATCTCCACTGGGATAGCAAGACATAGACAGTAACTCTTTGAGTATGACCATCCAGCCAAGTCTTTATCCACAGACTGGTACATCTGTCAAATCAGTGTCTCCAATTTAGAGACAAGGATGTCATGCAGGACAGTGTCAAATGCTTTGCACAAGTCCACATAGAAATGTCAGTTTTTCTTCCCTTATCCACCACTGCTGTAACCCTGCTGTAGCAGGCCACCGAATTTGCCCTTAGGGAAGCCATGTTGGCTGTCACCAATCACCTCTTTATTTTTCCACGTGCCTTAGCACAGTTCCCAGGATGATCCTCTCCATTATCTTGTCAGGCACAGAGGTGAGACTGACTGGCCTGTAGTTCCTGGGTCTTCTACTTTTACCTTTTAAAAAATAGGGGTTATGTTTCTTCTTTTCCAGTCAGCAGGAACTTGACCAGACTGCCACAACTTCTCAAATACGATGGATAGTGGCTTAGCCACAATCTGCCAGCTCCCTCGGGACCTGCAGATGCATTGCATCAGGTCCCATGGATTCATGCAGCCTCAGGTTTCTTAGATGGTCTCAAATCTGATCTTCTACAGTGTGAGGTTCTCCCTTCTCTCAGTCCCTGCCTTTGCCTTCTGCAACTTGGGCAGTGCATCTGCAGCACTTGCTGGTGAAGAATGATGCAAAAAAGTAGAGTACCTTAGCATTCTCCATATCCCAGGTAACAGGGTCTCCTCTTTCCAGAGGGAAAGAGTCCATATTCTCCCTAGTCTTCCTTTTATCACTGATGTACCTGTAGAAGCTTCTCTTGTTTCCCTTGACATCCCTGGCCCTGTTTAATGCTATTGGGGCTCTAACTTTCCTAACCTGATCTCTGGCTGGGATATTCTGAGCATTTCACTATTTTGGACTAATTAGTATTTCTTTGCACTGGTCAAGATCCGGGAGAAATGATACCTTGACACAGAAAATACCACTAGGTCCACTTTTCACACATAAAACTACTCTTACAATGTGAAAATTGGTATGTGACAAATTTTGGCTGAATATCTTGTACAGTTCTTGGACAGAGCACCCATAATACCATTACCTTCTTACTGTTAAGTAATACTGAATTTGTTCCAGCAGTCTTTGGTATTTTTTTTTGGTAGTATTTCTGTACTTCAGCAGTGCCTTTCTACTGATGACTTCGTACAATAGCAACTGCTGTTCCCAAAGATAAAGGTCTATTAAAATGTATTTTTTTAAATATATATATTTATAATCATCATGATCTGGTACTATTTAGTTACGTGAAATATGCACCCTTACATATAACAGAATATTGACTCAATGTCACTGATGTTTCACAAGCTTTTTCTTTCTCCTCACCAGGGCCAAGATAGTAAGGAGAAAAAAACAAAACAGTGATGTTTACTCATCTCTGTAAAGATGGAAAAACCCACCTGCTTAACACATTATACAACAGAGTAACTAGCCAATAATCTTTCTGTTACTCAGACTTGATCAGCTGATCTTGTTCAGTTGGGCAGGGCATAACCAAAGACTGTGGAAGGCTTAACCTGCCTCTCAATTACAGCAGTTCAATTACAGATACACAGTTTTAATTCCTATTAAATTGTGCATCAAGCAGAAAATCCTTCATAGGCTACAGAAATATGAGTTTAACCCGTCAACATAACTATTCTTCAGTGTGGAACAATTCCAAACTTTCTAAAAGATATGAACTATACGTACTTACCTAAGGCTCATTCCTTTAGAAAGGCTTTAGTCATGATCAGCACCACTGTCTCCAGGGCAGTTTGAAGATAAATCTTCAAAGTCTACAGGATAACCAGAGGAAGAGAGAGTAATTCCAGCTCAGAGGAGGGAAAAAGTTGCTAGAATTAATTGAACAATTCATGTAAAGCAGATTAAATAGAATTCAAGATGATTTGCAAATGATTAATTCCAAAATTTGTCTTAAAACAGTGAACACAAATTCCGCCCTCTTTGCTGCAGTGAAACGGGACAGTGTTCTGTTTCAGAAACATCTGCAAGCTTTCCCAGCTTTTTATGGTACTAATTTTAATATCTTTTTTTTTGTGGGTTTTTCAAAACAAAATTAATATTAATACAAATACAGATAAATGCCAGTATGGTTGTTTGGTTTTTGATTTTTTTTTGTCTGTGTGCATGTATACATCTACAAATTGATTTATAATCAAAAAGTGCAAAGCCACCCAGCCTGGAAGGCAAACTTGCTATGTAGATTTAAAAGACTGCACTAAGAGAAATGTGAAGGAACCATTGTACTATTTGAGTCTAGCTGCATAAGCAAACTAAAACATTACCTCTCACCTTCATAAGTTGTTCCACACCAAATGCAATACAAATGTTCTTTTCTCAAATAGGCAGTCAGGATGTGTAGCTTTTCTGATACCTAGAGAAGTGTACAGATATGAAATAATCTGGGGCTCATGTGACATTAACAAGTTTGAGCTACTAACTTTGTTTACATAGATTGTTTAAGGTTTTGCTACGGAAAAGCTACAAAATATTGTAGCTAAGGCATGAAATTTCTCAAATTTGCAGCATACAGCAGAGCAATTCATACTCTCCAGAAAGTTAATGGCTGCTGTTTGCTCATCCTTCTTTCCACCTAAGAAACCTGCACTGAACAGAGAGCTAAAACTATTACCTAGCTACCTTACTTCAAGTATATGACATTTTTGGTGGAATTTTTCACATCGAATTGCTGCAGATTAAACACATAAGGCTAGCAAGAACTGTGTAATCTGTAATCTAGTTCAAAAAAAAAAGTGAATTTTCAATGTCCATTTTGAGATAATGTGTGAAGCATTTTCAGAAATTATAATTCTAAAATTCAGCCTAAGACAAAAGATGGAGTGTCCAGGCATATTTTGGCTAGGACACAGTGTTTAGAATTTGATTTCTAGGTTACTTTTTCCTACAGCTTTATACGTGTATGCATGTATTCATACATACTTTTAAAAGTATTAAATCTAGTTCTGAATCAAGCCATTAACTTAGTTGCAGAGCTTACACTTAAGTCTGAGCTTGTGCATTCATCTTCATTGTCTTCCTCATCCTTTCTGTCGTCCTCTTCAGGTTCTAGCCAATACCAAGTCTCCTTGGGAATGTCAATACCCTTAAATAATGAAGGATTTAAATGAAAATTAGCTGCCTTTGTACGTTTTCTTGTAAGATACTGGATAATACCAATTTCTAATAGGTGACACCTAGCTTTTAAAACTTTCCTGTGTATACTCAACTATATAACCAAGAATTACTACAGCTGTAGTGGGAAACTAAGTACAGTATTCCCCAAGAAGGATTATTCACTTTATTTTTCCAACAACTAAACACATGCTAACATGAACTTCTGTTCCATCTATGTTCACTAGGTGTAAGGCTACACAGCACTATAACCTTACACCAAGGATGTTAGCACATACTCTTTTACTAATTGAAGACATGCTGCCCCAAATCACACTAAGAGATCACACAGTGCTTCCTAATCCACCTCAAGTAAAGCTAAAGGAAGAAAAGGCAACAAAGTTGATCTAAGCTAATTCAACTCACTTCATTTGAAGCAGACTAAAGAGTATCAAACAATCTCAGCAGAACTAGTGGGGTGGAATTAACCTCTAACAGTTTAATAAAGAACAGGAAAAATTCTTGGAAGTTTTTCAAGTGGCAAAACTTTATAATAGTTCACTGCTGCTTGCAGGTGGAAGGTACTTTGTTGTTTAAATGCTTCTTTTGTGAAGTGGCTGCTTCCCTCGGTGATGTTCCTCATCCTTAGAGCTACTCAAGAACTGTCTGGACAGGTGACCCTGCTTGAGCAGGAGAGCTGGACAAGATGACCTCCAGAGTCTCTTTCAGCCTCAGCCATTGTGTGCTGATGTTGCTTCCTCACTTATGGCAAACAGCACCATGATTTAGAACAACCTGACACTGGCTACTGAAATATATGCAAACAGCTCAAAAGTAACTACAAGAACACAGGAGCAAAACCAGGTGAGTTCTGATGATATACATTAATGTAAGTCCTCACATAAGTTATCATGAGGTTAGTGTACACCTTTAAATATCTTAGTGGTGCAAACATATACTTTAAAATATTTTAAGAAGAATAAAGTGTCGCCAAAGATCGAGATTTCAGATTAGTTATCCCACAATGTCAGAGAACTTAAAGAATAGAATCTCTGTTTGTAGTCTGTATCTCTCACCTACAAGCTTTCCTTCCAACCCCCCCAAAAACACAGGTCTCACTTTTTGCATATCTAATTGCTGACAGGCCCTCTGGCTTTTTCGAAGGTCCCCTTCCATCTTACGTTCTTCTTGTTTGTTTTTGAATCTTATTCTGTTAAGAAAAAGTAGATAGCTAAAATAAACACGTAGAGAAACAGTGAGATGAATTACAGTCAATAGCTTTTCTAAAATGGAAAATCTAAGACTCTAGCCCTACTAAGTTTCTCAGACCAGGACAGTGTTGACATAGTTTCTGTGGGAGCACACATTGGGAATTATACCTTCGAGACACTGCTTTTTTTTAATGACACTACACTGAACAATGTTTCTTCACCATGTTTTCAGAAGACATCTGCAAAGGACACCACCGTTCCCTCTCCACAAATAAGAAGGAAATCAGGAGAAAATAAAAGCAATAAAACCTAAACAAGTTTACCCTAACTTTTAAAACCATTGTAGCAACATAGCTCAGGATTATCTGTGGTTTTTATATTTAAAAAGATATGTTTCTCTCATTTAAAAAGTTGCAAATGACTTGAGAGAAGTTAGTATGTCTATTGTTTGCATCAGTAACACTATAAAATTAAACGATGCAACACACTTCTAGCATTACATCGTTAATCTGCCTTGTTTTAGAACCAAGAAACAATTACTCTGTATTTCAGCTCTTACCTATCATTCAAAACATTCAAAAATATTAACATAATCAAAGAATAAGCAAACTTAAGGCATAAAAATAATCGTTGTTTAGACATTTCTTGGAATATCAGTTATATCATTTTACCTGAACTGATCTGCAGCTTGTTCATTTTCTCGTTTTTTCATATGGAGTTTTTGTCTATAGTTTTCCAGTTTTTCTTCAGCTTTTCGCTTTTTTAATTCCTCATGACCAAGCCCACTTCTGCCTATGTAAGTCCAAAAGATAAATGTAAGTAGTTGAGAAGCTCCAATACCCAACTTAAGTAAACTTGGAAATATCACAAACCTGTTTTTATGTTCAGAGGAATAGGTTCAACGATGCCTTCTCCTGTGAGGGGAAAAAAATTAGGTCAATTTAAGAAAGCAGGTCTTTCTCAAACTATGTTTTGTGCAGTGTATTCAAGTAGACGAGCTGCTTTTTCCATTAAATATGTACTTTTTATTGTGATTTTTTTGCTTGGAAGTTGAAAAAATCCCCAAACAACATAGAGTTAGTGCATTACAAATGACTCAGCTGAACTGGAACTCCCTCTTTTTTTTTTGCTTATCTGCTAAATTGCTATATACTTTTTTTCAGGACACTAGCCAACTGAAAGGAAATGGTGTTGACTTGATAGGTGTAACATCTGTATACCTGTTGTATACCTGTCATATATCTGTGCTGAAGACTACTTTGTTACAGCCTTCTGCAGCATTTTTCATTCTAGAATCTTACAATGTGACAAATACGAAGAATAAAAAGAATCTGTCTGGGACAGTCAACTTGCTGATTGTCTGCTACGCTCACACTGAACCTGCACAGTAGTTACTGATGCTTTGTTTTACTGATTTTACTTCATCTATTAAGGCTTCATAATGGGAAGCCATTATGCAGCATTTCTTCATAATTTAACTACACATTCAAACAGATAGGTTGACTCTTTGATACATTATTAGCTTTGAAAGACCCTTGGAACATCTTTAATGTAACTTCTGTGGACCTGGACCTATGGAAGTGCATTTATTGAGCAAGTACTGGTGCTTGCCTCTTATCTCTTGATAGTCTGTACCATTTTTATTTCAATTTTTAGAGATTTACTCTGATCTTTTGTTCTGCCACCGGACATTTGCAGTTCAGTACTACTAGAACTCTCAGAGAGACATTATTAACCCTGTGTACAAATGAACAGTCAGCTACAATCTGTAAAATATGAAGGGACACCTGAACGTAAGCACACACCTCCAGACAGTGACAAGCTTACCACTTCTGCCAAGACCCTGGCCACTTTTGTAGCCCATCTTCTGGAGCAAAGCAAAACCTTTGTTCTCATTGCCCAATGCACTTTTCAACACCAAGTCACGTCTTTCTTTTTCTTGTTCTTTCATACTCCTTTGTCTGTTCTTCTCATTGGCTTCTTTTTGCTTTTCTTCTTTCTGGATTGCTTCCTTCATCCGCCTCACCATGGGCAAGCCTGGCCTTATATCCTGTCTAGGAGTTAATCATTCAGGTAAATACTAGCACTTTTTAAAATTTTACCTGTTTACAATCCCTTAAGAGGGAAACAAAGAGCCGCTACTTACTTAATAAACAAATCAGACATGTAGTCTTCATCTTCTTCCATGTTTAGCACGTATGGCCTGTTCCGACCCCTCGCCTATCAACACCGTCAATATGCTCTATCACGCACGTTTTTCCGCAGGATCCGCTTTCAAATGGAGGAGCACTCGCGGGCCAGGCCTGCCGCGCTCAGTACGTGGACGGAGGCTGGAGGGGCTGATGGACGCGAACACCGGGGGCCGCGGGGCCCCAGAGAGCCCGCGACAGGCTTCAGGTCCACAGCGCGGTTTTCCGGGCTCTGCTACCGCCGACACCCGGCAGCTACGACACCTTCCAGCTCCGGAAGCCTTCGCGCGCTGCCAAGGCGCCCGCAAATCCGCAGCGGAGCAGAAGAGAGAAGGGAGTAAACCCGCTGCCCCGCCGGATCCGCTCAGCTTATCCTGACATCGGCGCTTGCGCGCGGCCGCCCTCGTCCCGACCCGCCGGCGCCTGCGCGTCTCGCGCTTCCGGCTGCAGGTGCATACGCGCCGCGGAGGTGCGTCAGGGCTGTCGCCGGGCCTGGGGATAGAGCCGTTTCGCGCCCCTTCTCCCTGCCCCGCCAGTTTGCTCCCTGACATCTGGACCGGGGCGCTGTGGGGACCGAAGCAGCCAAGGCCGCCGGTGATGTCTCTGGCGGTGCGTGGGCTGAGGCGGCGCAGGCGCGGCGGCTAAGAGGGCGAGTGCAGTGAAGGGCGACCACACGTGTCCCTTACTGTGGCTCGACTTCCCGCCCCGAGGCCCGCGGCGGTGTTGTCACGCCGTGTGTAACCTGGAGCTGGCAGGACGCGGTCGCCGCACGGTAGGAGCGTTAGGCGCACGCCGTGACCGTTCACAGCCCACCCTGGGCTGGCCCGGCTCGGTCTGGGGGGGTCCGCCCTTCGTCTCCACGGCTCGGCTGGACGCCGTTGCCCACGGCTGCCCCGAGAGGAAAGGCGCCGGCGTTTGTATGCGCGTGTGGGGCAGGTAGGCGTACGTGGTTGCGGGTCTAGGTATGGAAGGCCGTGTGCTTGTTATGTAGCATTGCGCCTTTACTGAGGAACTGGTGTATAGGTAGTGCTGTAATGTGGTCTTGGGGCTTTGCCTCTTGAACGGTTTTTGAACCAGGCAGGATGCACTGGGAGAGGTCCTACAGCTTATTAAAGTAACAGATACAGGTAGAAAGACTTAGGCACAAAAGCTTTTTCACCTGATGGAATTCTTCAAGGGGATGTCACTTCTCCTAAACTTGCCTGTTTTTCAGCTTGCTAAGTTAGTCCACTGAAGTGTGTGGGTGATGAAGGTCTAAATAGCTGGGTTAGGCCACAGAAAAACACCCGGAAAATAGAAAGGAACTCTAGCACATCTGAACGCTTTATAACCTTTATAATGCTTCATCAGAACACACTGGATGCTAGTTGACTTAGGTAGGCTTTTGCTCTGCATCCTGTTGGAGAGAACAGCGTATTTATTACTTGTAACGTGCACGTGTAAGACCCAGCCCTCGTCAGAATCAGTAGCACTTTCTTTGATGAATTTTGGAGCAAACCTTTGGCAAATGTAGGTGAGCTTTGGATTGCCTATCTGTATAGCTGTATGTTAGACTGAGTCTTCAGTTAGCTGAATATTCATGTAGCTGTTCTTGTATCCAGTCCCTTGTGCTTCAGTGGCACAGCTGCACATTTGGTTGCTTAGAGCTTGTGCTTCCTAAATTTAGATGAAGAGTTAGGGAAGCGTGTGGAAGGTGTATAAGGGATTCATGGCTCTAAAAGCTGGGAGAAAATTAAAACTTTTACCTGGGGAGGAAAATGAGTATTGAACTGTGTTGTCATATGGTACTCCTGTGCTGTGTGACTCTGATGAGCAGTGTAGATCTCAGATGATAGCCAAAGAATCATAGTGCCATCATCATTGCATTTCTTTCTGCTTTCATGTAAAGGTGTTTTGCAGTGATGTTTCTCTGCCTATTGAGAGGCAATACCTTCTCAATTCTTTATAACTTTAGAAAAAAAGAGAAGTCAGAATATGTCTTTGGAGGTGTTGGGAAGGGCCTCACTGTGTGGCTCTTCCACCTTTGCTGACCTGTCACTGGAGTTGCATGCAGTGCAATATACTATAACGTAAATTAGCAGAGATAGGGAACAACCTTAGTATTGCAGCCATTATAAAGCTTAAGTTTCATCAGAACCAAATCATGAAGGTGCATTTAGAGCTATAATACAGTTGTGGTATTAATATATCACCCTTCACTACTGTCTAATGTGGGGAGTATTTTTTTAAAAAATATTTAATTTAAATCACTTAATTTAACTTTAAAAAATTGCTGGATTTGACCATGAATGAGGAAGCATTCCTCAAGTGGAACTGTGCAGCTGTTGACAGATGATGTCTTACGTAATATTCCTTAGCTGCTTTGCTTTTTCTGTTTTACCTGAGATCTTAGTTTCAGCTTTCAGGTTTTGGGGTTGGGTTGTGCGTTTTTTTTTTTTTTCACTTTTTGAGTTTCTTTTTGCTGAAGATCATTGACTTCATTTTGTTTTTTAGATAAGTCTTGTTTTTTTCTATCTGTTCTGTGTTAAACAGCAACACTTTGTGTAAATGTGGTTTGCTAAGGTTAAGTTGTCCGCAGAGTGTTTGCTTACACTGATAGTGTGCTTTTGGCCGTGCTTTGCTGCTACCCCACATTCACTGTTTGAGCAGGATCTTCAGTGTTTGTTGTGTAGTATATTGCCAGCTGGGGAGACTTGCAGTCATTTGGGTTTTGCTTGTGTTGCAGGCTGTTACACAGAAAGCTTTCTGGGTTTCAGAGGGCTTATTTGTCCAGTGCTTAAATCTAGTGGGATCTGGGAAGTCTCGGGTCAGTGATGCCAAATGCTGTGACTGTTCCTGCTTCCTTCAAATTTGTGATGGGTGGAAATTGCTGTTTGTAATAGGCCCATTTCCTTCTCCCCTTCTATGTTAAGGTGCTGAAGAGGTGGCTGTGTTCATACCTAAGCTTTGTGAGTGTGGTCAAGGGTCTTGATTGGAGACAATTCTTGGAGACAATTCTTACTCTGTTTTATGTAAAACAAGACAGTAGGATGATTCCTTTACCTTTTCTGTGGTGTGTGTGTTTTTATGTGTGTAGTTTTTATGTGGGACTGCTTAGCAAAGACAAATCTAAGCAGGCTGGAACTGTGATATTGTAATCTATAGATTTCATGTTTGTATTTTCATTTCATTTTCAAAACTTTGTACCATTGTACTATACTCTATATTAATGTTTACATTTTTATTTTAGAGTTGCTACACAAATTTCCCATAAAACTGGAATTTAACCAGTTATGGAGCTGGCTCACAGTTTGTTACTGAACGAGGAAGCATTAGCCCAAATTACAGAAGCAAAGAGACCAGTCTTTATCTTTGAGTGGTTAAGATTTTTGGATAAAGTGCTGGTAGCTGCTAACAAGGTAATTTTTTTTTTTTCCCCCCTATTTCTAAAACTTTTGTATAAATTTCATGCTAGAGAAAGGTAACAGGTAATGGCCAAGTGATAACTGAATGTTTTCAGATTCAACCTGAAGATCCTTTATTTGTTTGTAGCTTTTAAGTGCTTAATTGTAGGCGATCAGTTTGACACTCTGTTTTGTAACAGCGTTATACTGTTGTATACAGTGTAACTGTATAGCTTTGTTTGAGTAGTTCTTCATTGTCATAAATATGTGGAAGGCAAAACCTTTCCTCACAGGGTAGGGATTCTTGATGGTAAAAGAGGATTAAAAAATGTTCTAGGTAGGTATTACTGTCCTTTTTGTAAGTATTTTTAAAAAGTTAAGATTAAATAGGGTAACAACTAATTCTGGTCCTTTAGCATCTGTCCTCTGCTATGATTGAATGCATCTCAAATCTCTGAGAGACAAGCAATTTGCTAATTTACATGTGGGTGTGGTATTATGTTTCCTTCAGTTTCTTCTAGGTTTTTCTGGGTGTTGGAGGCAAGACACAGAATTAAATGACATATTTTATTTCTTTTTTGTCCATTAACAGACAGATGTCAAGGAAAAACAGAAGAAACTTGTAGAACAGCTAACAGGACTCATCAGCAGTTCACCTGGGCCACCAACACGAAAACTACTAGCAAAAAATCTTGCTGCTCTCTACAGCATTGGAGACACATTTACTGTTTTTCAGACACTTGACAAGTGTAATGACATCATCAAGAGCAAAGATGATACTGCAGCTTACCTGCCAACAAAACTGTATGTTTAATATTATTAGAGAAAAGGGAATGATTTTTATGTAAAATGGTACTGGATATTATAAAATAATCTGCCTGTATATATGTGCATGTTGTTTACTTAGGTTTTGCATGCTTACTTGGAATTCACATATGCTTGATACAGCTGAGAAAAGAGCAGGATTGAGATTGTAGAGGGCAGGTGTCAAAAGTGACACATACATGGCTCTCTGAAAGTCATATGCATTCCTCTAGGCAAGGGACTATCTTATGTTTCTTCATGTGCTGATGTCATGGAGAGGATAACAGATGATGAAGGAATGCACTGAAGAAATTCCACTAGTGGGATTATTGCTGATTGTGCTCATGTACCCCATTTGACAGAACCTGCACATTGTCAAACAAAGAGCATTATCTATGCCCAGGGAATTGTAACCAAATGTTCAGGCTTTATTTGCCTTATTAAACAAACATTGCCTTAAACAAAACATATCCCTTACTGTGATAACTGCACAAATCTCTCAAACGGAGTCTGCACAGTTGGATGTGTGCATGCATGGATGTGTGATTCAGTTCATCTTTAGTTGTAGGAGCAGTCTCACCAGTAGGGATTTGGTTAATGCCACAAACAGCTTCTGCTGAGACTGTTTTTAGTGCTTTCCCACACATACTGATTCATATGTTCACAGTGTCTAGTGAACCTAATTTGGGCTTGCCTTCAGGCATTATCGTAACTTTAGGATTTAACAATAAAATCTGAAATGGTCACCGTATGTGCAGACACTGATCTCCTTTTATTTGAAGCTGTTGCAACTGCATGAGGAACTTGTATGAGTGGGAAAGGTGTTGTGTATATATATATGATATAACATGCTCTGAAATTTATTCCTCTTTCTCAAGTGGTAGTCCAGAAAGTTTTTTACTACGTGATTTCAGCCTTCAGTTTTTGATGTTTCTGTAGAAGAATTGTGTGGGAGACTTGTTCATGAAGGGATACACTAATGGCTTTGTAACAAATAGCTTTGTTAAAGGTCATTTATCAAACCTTTGTGATGAAAAGGTGCATGTCTTCAGGAGGTGCTTCTGTGACTGTCCCAGAGCAATTTTCGTATATAACTACATTATGGTATTACTTAAAATATTCCTAATCTCAAATGGCAGGACAAGGAAAATGTGTATATAACTGTTTACAGATTCAGTGATTTTTACATTTTCTTGTGCTGTGCAATAATTTATTCATTTTAAGTCTTTAAGCTTGGAAAAAACCCTGTCATTCCCTATCTACAAAAATTGTCGATGTATTAAAGGGTAGGGTTTATCTTTCAGATGCTTGGAAAAGAGGTAGTTTTATTGAAATACAAAAACCTTGTCTTGCTGAAACTTCAGCATACACGTGTCTTCTCCAGAATTTTTCCCTCTGTGTAGATCTTGTAATAATACCCATTCAAATACATTTATGTTCTTAGAAGCTAGTAACTCTTCCTGTTACTTTTTCTGTAAACAAAAAAAAATGTAAATGCACAGTGCTAAACAGCCACTGTAATTAGTGGATAATAGATTTTTATTCATCTATGATGATTAAAATATACATTTCTATTTATGTATTTGCCTGAATTTAGATGATACAGAGAGACTACACTGGTTATTGTCTTTTTTTTTTTTTTCATAGGGCTGCTGTGGCATGTGTTGGAGCATTTTATGAAAAAATGGGCAGAATGCTGGGTAGTGCTTTTCCAGAAACAGTGAATAATCTTTTAAAGTCTCTGAAAAGTGCAGAGGTAAATTTCAAATTACTTTACTTATGTGGTTCTGATTCCATTTAAACTGAAACTTGCTTCCTTCAAAGCTGTTTGCCAAAATGTCTGGATTTTTTTGCCTTCTGCCTATAAAAATGCAAATCACTCACATAGTATCAAACTAAACACGTGCTTGTATTTTTATTGCAGAGAGTTTAGAGTTCTGTCATATTCATATTATAGTAGCTGCTTCAGAGCGGCAGTAGTAATTAAAATTCCAACATGGTTGTATGTACCTTTTCTAACTACTGTGTTAGGATTTCTGCTGGTGTACCCTGAATAAAACTTCAGTTGTTTAAAAATGAATAACAAATACTTAAGTTTAGCAACAAAGATGTTACTTTGAATGTGAGCAGGATACATTGATACATTGTGCCCTGAAAAGAGTGTGTGTGATATTGAATGTGTCATGGTCTATTAGTGGGTCTGATTTTAAACAAAAGAACTGGTGGGTTTTGGTGATGCTGTTTTGGTTGGGTGTTTTTTGTTGTTGGTTTTGTTTTGTTTTTGTTGACTGCAAGTACCTGCCGGAGTGTAATATAGTAGGAAGCTGTTCTGTTGTCTGTTTGGTCTTCCTGTTCTCTCATAGCAACTGTTTTTTCTTCTTTCCCCAGGCTGCAGCAGCTAAATGGTGGGTCAGGACGGAAGCATCTTGTCTAGGGCAAATTTTTTGGATTGTCTGGGCTCATCTTAATATGTGTATCAGCTGTGACACTTAGTAAAGCTGTGTATAGTGCTTTCTGCTACCTAAAATCAGCTAGGTAGTGATTGTATATGACTTCAGTGAACTACATTATCAATGTTTCCAAAAATATTCCTTCACAGAAGCAGGAAAATGCAGAATTATTCACCTGATTCTTCATATAAGTACTGTGTCCACATTTTTGCATAAATGCCTTTTTTTTTTGTGTGTGTGTCTATGTGTAGTCTCAGGGTCGCAGTGAAATTCTGATGAGTTTACAGAAAGTCCTAAATGGGCTTGGAGGCGCAGCAGCTTCTTGTCACCGTGATATTTATAAGAATGCACGCTCTCTGTTGACAGACAGATCTATGGCTGTACGATGCGCCGTGGCTAAGGTGGGTGTGTTTCTGACCAGTGCTAGATATTCTTGTGCTGTGCCCGTGAAGTACCTGCAGTTGAACTGTAACCTCTGTTGTATATGATAGGAAATGTGATAATTATTTGGGCAAGCCAAGTCCTTACTGATCAGACATTTAACTTAATTTATGTAAATAAAGGTACTGTAATATTGTCTTCCCCACTTTGTAAACATATATGAGAATACCTTAGTTGTGAGCCTCAGTGAAGAGAGGTTTTTGGTAACAGTTCTTCTGCTGTGCTTTCCTCTTCAAAATTTTATTTATATATTGACTATTTTATGAGTCTTCTGACTGTTATCTAAGTTATTTGGTAAATGGAAGAGAGTGTGTGTGTAAATTAACTCTTAAAATATTAATATTAAAATATTTGCTGAATAAACCTGACAATTGCGCTGATACTTAGATAAAAGGTAAGAAAGGTCTCTACTGGTGCTGAGCAAGTATTTTTTTCCTACAGTGTCTGCTGGAATTACAGAATGAAGCGGTGTTTATGTGGACAGCTGAACTAGAGAATGTTGCAACACTGTGCTTTAAAGCTCTGGAAAACTCAAACTATGGTGTGCGAGTTGCAGTGTCAAAGCTTTTGGGGACAGTCATGGCTACAGCACTGATACCAAAACAAGCAACGGGTATAAGTCCTTCTGCATTCCTTTTCCAAGTGGATAAACTTCACTTTCAGTACTGTATTACATGACAGTGTTTCATGATACATTGTTGTATGATGCATTGTTGCTCTGGTAGATGGAAGCTTATAGATGCATTGTTTGGTTTTATAAGCTTTAAGCTGAAGAGTAGAGTGCAGAATCCCTTTTGTAGTCCTATGAAGAAAGTGAGAACAAACTATTAAAAAAATCACCTGGGAAAGTAGCTTATTTTTTAAGCAAGAAAACAAGCTGTTATCTGAAATGTTGCCTAGACTTATGTTTGCAAGTGAGTTTTGAATTGGCAAGTCTAGTTTCAAGATCATTGCTTGTATTAGTTGCAACTTTGGGATTAAATTATTTTTTTTTGTGCAAAAGTGATGCGACAGAATGTGAAGAGAGCAACGCTTGAGGAGGTCTTGGAGCTCATGGCTACAGGATTTCTGCGAGGAGGATCTGGTTTTCTAAAGAGTGGTGGAGAGATGTTAAAAGTAGGAGGATCTGTCAATAGGGAAGTGCGAGTTGGTGTTACTCAGGTTTGTTGTAAGATGCAATATGTAATTTTTTTTTTATTTAAATAAAGTAACATATATACATGACTAACCCTTTTAGTAGGAAATATGTGCACTTCTGTTCTTTTAAGTCAAACTAGACTTCTAAGTTACCTGTTTTGTGAGGTCTATGTGTAGTGTCATTCACCTATTGTCTTTTATTATTGGTGTACAGTACCAATACATTAAAATACATGGTAAGGAAACCTTATTTGATCAGTGTATGCTAGGTGGGATTTATTTAAAAAAATATTTGAAAACTCAGTATGTTAAAGACTTTAACTCCATATTTAAACATAATTTCTTTTTAGAGAGGACACACTGTTGTCCTTTTGTGTATGCTGGCTCTCCTTTCAGCTGCAGGGTAAAAATTTGCAACTCTGATTTATTGAACTATGTTTCTTGTCTCCGTATGTCTGTCTTGAGTTGGTGAGAGGTGAAATCTGATAAATATAGAATCTCCACTGTCTGATAAGAGAAAAGTGGCAGCAGCACCTCTTCAAATTCAGGCAGTACCACTCTGGCATATGTTTCAATATGCTGCAGTAACTTGCCAGAATCCAGATTTTTTTTTGATCATTTTTTGTGAAACCCTTTTATTTTTCTCAACTTTTTTCAGGTGAACTTGATGAAAATGCCTAGTCTTCATTGTGAATTAGAACATGTTCATGTTCCTGCTCTTATTGGCATAATGTTCTGAAAATTTTCAAAAAGAGATACATTTAGAGAAAGGGACTGGGGTTTCTTGCTGTCATCCAAACAGTATTTTGTGCTTTACAATATATACAGCAGTATAGGAGCTACTTGTGGATCTGGAGACAGTTTAGCTTCAACAAGAACCTGGCTAATGAATTGATTCATCCTGCTTGGCCTCATTAGGATTTCTTATTACTAACTGGTATTGCTACTGTCCTGCATTATGCATGAGTATAACTGTAGTTTTTAGTCTTTGGTAACTGAATATAGTCTTTCTGTTTTAATTGGATGTGTTTGTAACTTTTGAATTTGCAGGCCTACGTTGTCTTTGTTACAACATTAGGAGGTCAGTGGTTGGAGCGCAACTTTGCTACATTTTTGTCACATGTACTTGATCTGGTCTCCCATCCTCGAGCAACTCAGACCCACGTGGAGGCAGTTTACTCTCGAAGATGCGTGTCCTTTATCCTGAGAGCAACTGTGGGCAGCTTACTTGGAGAGAAAGCGCAGACTGCAGCTGCCAAAGATATATGTCAAGCCATTGGTAAACAAATGAAGGCAGTGGGTGAGAACCATTTTTCTTTATTTGAGTCCAGTTGAAAGTTACTGTGAATGTACTATGTCAGCCATTTTTTTGGTGTTACAGTAAAAGATAATTCAAAACTACTCTTTTTTTTGAAATGCATCCAAAATGTAATTTCAATTTGAAAAGTGATTGTGTAAAACCAGCTTATTATCCTGTAATGGCTTTTGACATGATATTTGCTTAGAGTGGAAAGAGGGGAAAAAAAGCGTTCCTTCTCTTGGCATAGGTTGTATTGAAAGTTAAGCAGAGTTCTTTACAACCAGTCTTCAAGATCCTATAGGTCAGGTTCTTGTAGGTCCTTATGTATCCCCCACTAATATCAATATTGATACCCAGTAGGATTTTGCAGGTGACAAAGAAGAAATCTGAAGACTGGAATTAGAGAAGATAAATGTGGCCCTTTTCCAGAATATGTATTCACTAAGGGGACTGAAAAAACTGTGTTGTCATTTGTTTCTTACAAAATGAGTTAACTCAAGCTGGAGATTGAGAAAGTTAACAAATTGCACAACAATGCATTTACCAAACATCAGTTTCTTCTCCTTTTCTGCTGCCATCTAATTTGAGTTTAAAGTGATATTTAACATGGAAATGGAATCGATTTTGAAACATTTGCAGGTTCTTTATTTGATAGACTAGGTATGGAACTTTAAAAGGGTTCTGATTAAAATAAATATTACTTCCAGGAAAATGTCAACTGGAAGTGCTACTTTTGACATGAACCAGTTGCAGAAATTCCTCATCCTGCCACCTTGGCAAAATTGCAGGAAATTCCAATATATATTGGATGCTTGTAAGACCTATCTCATGGTTTTGAGCATTTCTGATTAATTTGATGATAAATTGGAAGGATTTTTAATTGGTAATAATTGCTTCCCTTCATATAAGGGGGACAGTTTTCTAAATTTGTACTGTAGTAGACATAAACATATGTGTTTTGTTGTTGTTGTTGTTTTTTTTTGTTTGTTTGTTTGTTTTGTTGTTTTTTTTAAGTTTTATTCCATCTATATTTGTATGCAAATTTATATGCAGAGGAGAGGTTTGTCAAGATTGTATTTTCAGTTACTGTGTACAGATGCAATACACACATGCTGTATATGTGTATACTTGCATTTGCTGTATTATAATATTAAGCCTACCTCTTAATGCACTGCTATCCGTAGTAACTTCTGGGTGTCTGGTTTTCATGGTCTTTGGATGATTGTGTTTGGCTGGTAACTGTAAAACTATTTCTCTTTAGAGTGTTTTTGCTTTGTGAATTCACACTATGACTAAACGTGTGGTTTTGTTTTAATACACGATTGAAGTCAAAACCGTCCTTTTCTAACGTGTGCATATTCAAATGATAGTTAAGCAATATACGTTTGTTTTCTTCTCTGCAGAAGCAGTAGTGAATGATGCTAACAGTGAAAACAAATCAGGGGCTGCTGATGTAGCTGCAAGCCAGCATGTAATGGTGTGTGCCCTCCAGGAACTGGGTAGTCTGGTTCAGAGTCTGAATGCCACTGCATCTCCTCTTATTCAAGAACCCTCTATTGGTATGCAAATAAATTAGTTATACTAAAACAGACATTTGAGCAATGAATATGAAGTATCATTAAATATATTTAAATTAATATATAAGAAATAAACTGATGAAACTAGCACTCCCTGTAGCACTCTAGGAAGCTAAATTTGTCCAGCTCATTGTGTTTAGTACCCTAACTTCAGTTCAAGTTTGACAAAGTATTAAGTACCTATTTCAATCAGAGACTACCTGAAGCTCTTTTTTAGTAAAGTTGATATGTTGTGGATTTTAGCATTGATTTGTTTCTGGTAATGGTTTTATGAGAAATACATTGTTGTGCTATATAAGGTCTGAAATATTAGATCCTGGAAAGCTGTATTGACTTCAGATATTAAATTTCTGTGGGGATTTTAAGAATGTTGTGTTGAGATGAAGCTGTTGATAGTCCCAAGGAGGAAAAAAAAAAGGCTAGTTAACTGGCTTAAGTTGGCTAGGGTTTGTAGAGAATTTTTTTCTTGTTTGTTTTAACATCTGAATCCATGTTTAAAATGTAGTGTTGCAGTTGTAAGGGTTTTTTGAGTTTATGGATGATTATGTGTTTTCCAGTGAAAGTGCAAGATCCTTGAGACACTTCATTATATAGATTTTTCTCTTGATGTGTATGACATTCTTATGCTGATTTTGTTCCAAGTATGGGGTATTGAAGACTGTGCTCATATTTATTCCTTCTGGTTTCTGGACCCCATAGGAAACAGAAAGGATTGCAAATCAATGTTATTTCTACTAGTTGCTATGAAGTAAGCAGGTAGAAACTGTTCACTAACTACAGAGAAAGCAAAAGATAGGGCAATTGTGGGGGCTTTGAAGTAGGAGTTTACAAAGTTAGAGATCTGGACTAAGGAAGGTGGTGGCATGGAGGCAGTTGGGACTGAAGAATTCATAGAAAGTGGGACTAGCTAGGCATGGAGGTTCGGAAAGTGTAGAAGGGTGGTAACTTGATTGAGGGGAGACAGCATAATGTCAAAAGCCGAGTGCAGTGATCAGTGACATCTATAGCATGTGCTTGTCTACAATGTGCAGCAGACCCAAAGATCAGTCTTGCTGTTATTCTGTTATGGGCCTTCGGTAAAAGACTGGCAGATTGTAGGAAATCCTTATACAGGGTTACTTCCTCTTTTCAGTTGTTGAAGAAGTAGAAGTTAGGTGCTGGCAGCTCCAGATTTGCTGGTAAAACCTGATGGCGTGCAGCATAATGCTAATAACACTTGTGTCTTTTCCCTAAAGAAGAAAGCAAAGTCATAAAATTCAAGTACTTTAATTCTGAATTTCTTAACTTTCATGTTGTCTGTCTAGTATTGATTTGGTTTACTTATCCATGTACTTTAAAAAGCACATCATAACTTAAGACTGTAAACTCTCTTTTCTGTAGGTCTGTTGGAAACAGTAACTTCAGTTCTTCTTCATCCCAGCATGGCTGCTCGACTTGCTGCCGCATGGTGCTTGCGGTGTGTAGCTGTGGCATTGCCTTTTCAGTTGACTCCATTTTTAGATCGATGTGCAGAAAGACTCAACAATCTGAAGACCTCCCCCGAAGCTGTTAGTGGCTACAGTTTTGCAATGGCTGCTTTGTTAGGTGGTGTGCATCAGTGTCCCTTAGGTATTCCTCATGCCAAAGGAAAGGTGAGATAATGAGTGTTTCACCTGCGAGTGTACTAAAAGATTTTTTATCTAGAAGTAATAGCTTGGCAAAATGTGTGACCTGGTGAAAAGTTAAAGCATTATGAAAATTCAGCTTGTGTCTACCAAGAGAGCAGTGTCCAGAGCATGTGTCTTTACTGTTTCAGTTTGATATTTACCATTTTTTTTTCCTGCTTTCTTGTTTGACATATTAATGAAGAGTTGCTGAAGAGGATATTGCTGTCTCTATTGTCATATGCAAAACACTAATCATCTGCATGAAATATAATCTGTATTAATTCTTTATGGAAGGTCAATCTTAAATGATTTGAGAGCATCTTTAAATATAGTCTGTAAGGGTAGGTGTGTAGCAGTGGCTTAATTTTCTATTTTTAAAATCCAATGATTTTTGTCAATGGTGCAGATGGTGGTCAGTATTGCTGAGGATCTGTTACGAACTGCTGCACAAAATAGCAGGCTCTCCTTGCAGCGCACTCAAGCTGGATGGCTTCTGCTTGGAGCACTTATGACTTTAGGTCTGTAAAAACAGTTGCTTTTTGGTTTATTTTAATGCTTGTCCAACATTTCCAGTTATCATCATGTGCCAAATGCTTTCTACATATAATCAGTCCAGTATCTAGCACATGAGTATTTATGCCAAGGGAAAGAGTGTTAGTGCAGTTGTTTATGCTGTGGAGAAGTCACATCTCAGTGTTTATGTAAGCCGAATAGTAGTTGAAGGTGTGGTAGCTAAAAAAAAATAAATAAATTATCTGTTTTTAGAAACCCAGTCTTTAATCATTCTATGAAATGGCAAAATTCCCCATAGTCTTCTTTCCTTAATACTGTGGTATTACTGTAAATAAAATGTAATGAGCATTTCAACAAGTTGCATGTATGCCTCTGGGTAGGCAACAGTACTGATTTGAAGTGTTATCACTTCAAAAGCCATTCAGTTGTCCTTTTTAAAGAGCCAGCCTCATGTTCATATCTACCATCACAGAAATATCAGAAGATGTATTTTGAGAGCTTATAAGTACATCTGAGTTTTGTAGCAAAAGTGTTTTGTTTGGTTTGGGATTTTTATATTGGAAAACACAAAAAAGTTCCGATGCATTCTGCAGTATTTTGACCTTTCAAAAAATACCAATTTGTGTTTCATCTTGCTTCTCTAAATTGTCTTTTTTTTTTTTTCTTTTTTTGGCAGCTTATTGTTATATTTTTCTAGCCTTATTTTGGTTCTCCTTCTTCACTATATTTTTAATGCACTTTCACTGGAGATTTTTCAGAAGTTTAAAGAAAACTTGGCCATTAAACCAGTTACATAATCAGTAACTGTCAGTTATTTTTCTATTCATTTTATGAACAAGTTAGGATAGGCTAAAAAGCTGCTTTAAAATAGTAATATAAAAAAAAAATTAGAAACCAGAATAATAAGATAGTAAAAAGACAGTTGGCATTAATTACATATTACGTGACAATGCATAGAATTGCCTATTTCCTATTTTTAGTACCAATATCAACAAACAGAAATAAGAAAGAGTTCCTTTTGGTGGTTTGTGTTTTTTTGGTTTGTTGTTTTTGAAGTAGGGAGAAAAGGAAGAGAAGTGAAGCAAGAGGAAAAATAGCTTAAAGAGAAAGAGCCTTCATGGCAGATTTGTCATACTTACTTAAATACATGTTTTTATGATATTGTCTCTACTTTTTTGTACAGGCCCTTCTGTTGTTCGTTATCATCTGCCTAAGATGTTGCTGCTATGGCGAAATGTGTTTCCACGTTCTCTGAAGGAGTTAGAAGCAGAGAAGGCGAGGGGAGATTCTTTTACTTGGCAAGTAACACTGGAAGGCCGTGCTGGAGCTCTCTGTGGTAAGAATTTCAAACTTTGAGATGACCAATGTGCGGTAAACCAAAACATGGTCCCAAGTATTACAGAGAGAACTCGCATATCTTCCGTGCTTTCTTTGAAGATGAGTAAGATGAGTCAGATTTTCATCAATGTGACCTGGTTTTGGCATATAGTTTTACGAACATGTCACACACTCTTTGAATAAATATTCTTTTAGGATTTGTATCTTGCTTATGCTTTGTATTTGTTTCAGTAATTATAAAATATTTTGTTATTAGCTATGAGAAGTTTTGTTGCTCACTGTCCTGAGCTCCTTACTGAAGATGTGATCAGGAAGTTGATGACACCCATAGAATGTGCTATGACAATGATGTCCCAGTAAGTAGGCAGTTTTTGTTCTTTATTCACTTTTGTCTTTTCCTGGACCTAAAATCTTAGAACTAGTTTGTTTTAATTCATATTTTGACCTAGTACTGTGCCATATCTGCTTGTCTACGTTGAAAAACTTTTATGAGCATTGTGTTTATGGTCTTAGTACTATATATTTCTACTATATATACATGGTCTTACTAATCTATACTTCTATATAGTCTTACTACTTTATAGAAGTATATTATTGCATAGCTTGTGCTGAAGGGCCTACTGTGGTAACTTCTGTTAACTGTGTTTTGGATTTCCAATTCAGTTAACTTTTCAATTCATGGCTTGCTTATCCTTGTGCAAGAAATGAGATAGCTAAGATGCTGGTATACTAGATGTTAATAAATAAACCCTCCTTTTATGAAATGCACTAATGAAAAGACCCCTCCCCCCCAATTTCTTCTTTTGGCTAGAGACATACCTTGTGAAAAGAAATCTGAAAATACTTTTTTCAGTAACTGCAATATTTCTGGTTGTCTCTTTTGATTCCGTAGCATTCCATCAGTAATTAAAGCCCATGGAGCTCATCTCAAAGCTAGTGCAGCTATGGTCCGTTTAAGACTTTATGATATATTAGCTTTATTACCTCCGAAGACATATGAAGGTACATACATTTTTGACAGTTTTTATGAAAGTAAAAATTCTACTTACCATGTTTGATATATTTTTGGTGCTTGCCTTTGAAGCAGATGTAAGATTGAAAATAGACTATGAGGAATCTCCAAGAATTCAGTACTATATTCCTCATCTTCTGTTTGTCATCTTGACAGTATAACTACAAGAGTATGAATACTGCAAGGTATTAGACAAACAGAGTATAAAAGTTACAGTCCCATTTATAGGAATGAATGGTATGGAGATCATGTCCTGAAATGCAATTTATATATTTTCTGTCATTGTTACTTAAAAGATTGAGAATGCTTTTCTTAGTATACTCAAAAGGCAGATCAGAAAATGAAGATTTAGTATTGGGTTTTATTGGCAAATAAAATATTATTTTTTTTTTTAGCCTGATCTGATAGATTTATGCTATTATTATTATTATTATTATTATTAAATAAACCATCCTAGAAGGGATGGCCTGATCTGTTGTTTGTAGCGTTGATTTGGGAATTAGGAGTCCAGGGTTCTGTTTGAAACCTTTCTGTCAACTCTAGCCTTGTCACTAGATTTGTCACAGATTGTTATTTCTCTGTCTGTAAAATCAAGGTAATGGTACATGCTTTGATTTGTAACTTTGATCTCTAGCTGAAATGCTTTGGATAAGAAGCAGCAATGATTCTTTTTAACATCCATCCTTTTAGGATCGTTTAATGCTCTTCTTCGAGAGTTGGTAGCAGAATTTACTTTGACAGACAACTCTGCTAATACAACCACATCACTGCTAAGGTCTCTTTGTCATTATGATGATAGCGTTCTTCTTGGCTCTTGGCTGCAGGAAACTGATCATAAGTCAATTGAAGATCAGGTAATAAAAAACTAATGAATTATCTGCAAAAGAATAATGAATTATCTGCATCATCTGTGTGATGTTTGTATGCAGGAAGCCTTCTATAAAACTCAAGCCTCACACCTAGTTTTTAGTCTTATTTCACAGGTTTATTAAAGTCCTTCCGCATATAGTATACCATTTTGATTAAGAATTGCCTATACCCGAGATGTAAATTGCGTAGTGCTACTCATATGGTTATGCTTAGTGCGCTAACCTACTTTCTTTAAAACAAAACAACATTCCCCACCCTGTTCTCTTACTTTTTTTTTTATTTGAAACAATAGAACGTTAAGTTCAGTTAACAAATTTCATTATAAAGCTTCCATCAAAATATCAGTATTGCCAATGGTGTTACAGCAAAACAAGATTTGATTCGTCTTATAGGTGTAGTATGCAATCTTACATTTCACCTGGAAGAGTTCACACAATTTTGTTGTCATTGTAAGGAATTTTCTGCACTTCTAAAAAAGTGAGTCTTTGAAACATAGGTATTAAAAAATGGAAGCAAGTCTATGGATGTCTCTCAATAATATTTTTCAGGTCAACATAATGTTGATCCAGTTTTTCATGTGGCCTTTGGAGAAGGAATGTAGCATAGGGAATAATTTGTTAATGTTAAATACTTTATGAAACTATCTGGTTATAGCCTTCTGTTTGGTTTCCTAATTTGTGATTTGGAAGGGGATAGCTGCCTCTTTTCAAGCCTTTTAACTTATATTTCAGAATTTAATGATAGGAAGAAAAAAAATAATTCCATCATGGGGGTGCCTACCAACCTATCTTTGTCTTCATAATTTGCTGATTTTTGGTTTCTCAGTGAACTCTATTTGCTAGACAACTAATTGTTCTGAGTATTTGCTGAACTGTGCCATCATAAACTTTGCAACAGCTTGGGTTCTCAGCAGTTTCTTGCTGTAAGAAGTCCCCACTTCTTACACCAAGAAACAAGCTGAATATGCCTCTACTGCCACAGCCTATATAATAATGGCAAGGTTTCTCAGAAGGCAGCCGATTCAAAATCCAAGACTGATACCAAGCAGGAGAAACCACTGGGAAACTGTTTCTGAAAAAAGATCAACAAGTCAAAGTGAAAAAAGGGTTTTATAAATTTCCCTTGTTTGTTATTCAAGCCCCAGAACTTTACTCCAACTTTTTTTTTTTTTTTTTTAAAACCTCTGACATGTCAAACAGTGTCTCTGGTGGTAACTGAAGCTCTTTAGTACAACAGAGGATTCTCTTGTGCTCAGTCATGTTTTATCTTTTAGTAACATGGAGGTCTCAACAAGTATTTGCTCTGTTTTCTGACTTTTTAAGAAGAATACAGAGTTACTAGATTCTAATTTTGTTTCATGATTAAATAATTAGCAAGTTATGAATGCTCAGAGTGAATGGATAACCTTTTTTTCTGAGATGTCACTTTTTAGTCAGTGATTCAGAATCTGCTAGCAGTGCTTTTTTTTTTTTCTTTTTTTCTTCCCTGCTTTTCTCAAATTTCCAACTCTTACCACTAGGAGTGATAGTATTTATCCAGCTGTTAACTGCTTTGATCCTCTGGGATTTAGCTGGCTCTGTAAATGCTAGTGCATGTATGCATGGGAACACTGAAGTTGCACTCAAATGTTTGTAAGCTGTTTTGCTGTTCTAAGATCCTGCGTGTGTGTTTTGGTTATCTCTAGTTCCGAATGATATGTGTGAAGGTATATTCAGAGGTATTGGTATTATGCGGCATTTTTCAGCTTCAGCCAAACAGTGCATCTGGAAGTGGTGCTTTGGAACATGATCCATCTTCTATTTATTTGCGCATCCCTGCTGGTGAAGCTGTACCTGGTCCCCTTCCTTTAGGAGTATCTGTCATCGATGCATCTGTGGCTCTCTTTGGTGTGGTTTTTCCTCACGTCTCTTACAAACATAGGTCAGTTTATATCAGTGGTCAATTTCAGAATCTAATGCCTTGTTCTCTGGATAGAATTATGTTTGCTCTTTTTAAATTATTTTTAATAAGAATCTACTTGGATAGCAACTGTCGTTAAATTCAGAGTGTGTTCATTGTGTTTTAGGATTTCAAAATATGTCCACCCAGTTTAGAAATAAAGTGATTTCCTCAGTTTTTATCAGTTCTGAAGATTAGACTTCAGAGGTGCAGCCTAGATTCTTCTCTTACTGCATTTAACAGTAGTAATATTTCTGCAACCTAAATTTCCTGCAAAAATATCCTTTGCAGTTAACTTCAGATCATCCTTGGAAATATAGCAGTGGCATCCATGAAATCTCATTTGGCTTCCATGAGTAAGGCCATTTGATTTATACTTGGCAAATGATTTTATGTGTGATGAAAAAGAGGGACTGGAATTCAGCTTATTTTCCTTTGTGTTCCGCATTACCTTTGCAGAGTTATGAGTTGTCAGGACTATTTTTGTCATTCAGCTTAGCTAATTTGTCACTGAGCACGGAGTAAAAGCAGCTCTAAGACACATTTCAAAGTTAAAATATCCTTCAGGCCAATCCTGATGGGAACAGTTTTGCAGTAAGCACAGAATAGACTTGAGGCCAGCTTGCAGTAATTCAACTTGATCTATATCTATTGTTACCTACGGAAAGATTTGGCTGGGAAACTGCCAGGTAGTTAAGAATGCAGATTATTCATTGTACTGCTGTTCTTGGTATCTTCTAGGGAGTACTTCTGCTCCCAGTAATATTTCTGGCATGGTTAACTGAGGGGAAAATGGAGGTTAAAGGGAGAAAACAATGGGAATGATAATAGGAATATGGAGGTTAACACTGTTATGAATAGTAATGGAGAGGTAGTATTTTTTTCCCTTCTTTTCATAGCTTTCTGCTAATACAGCTGAATGTATCTCAAGACTCACTTCCTCTTGCTGGTGTTTTCTTCAAAAGGAATAGTAAACATTTGTGGATGAGCAAAAAGAACCAGCCAATAGACATTCAGAATAACTACCCTTTCTAACTAAAGTGAATACATTCTGCAGCCACTGAAGTATAAATTCTGTGACTGAACTTAAAAAGACCCTTTTGTTGTGTGTGTTCTTTTACCAACTGTGCTTTTATTTTTAAAGAATATCACTTAAATTATGTTCTTTGTTTTAGATTACAGATGTTGGATCACTTTGCTGAATGTGTCAAGCAGGCTAAAGGTGTTCGCCAGCAAGCTGTGCAGCTTAATATCTTTACTGCTGTTCTTAGTGCCTTGAAGGTAAAACTTATAAGCTTGTAATGGACACTGAAGTTCAGCAGTTTGATTAATTGATTTGTATTTGATACAAAGGGCTGACAGAATAATGTTACTAAAATTCCCTCTTACACATTCAGAAGTTGGAAAATAACAAAATATTTTTTTTCCCAGATGTGTGAGTTCTTGTCTGCTATGCAATGTATCAGTACAGTGAACAGATGACTCATGTAGTCAGTGTTCTATAGGATTCAGACTGTCTTTTTTTTTTAATATATATATTTTTCAATCCTGTAGTTTCATTTGCACTGTACTCATGTATTTAAGTACTTTTTTATACATACTGAAACACCCCCCTCATGTAATAGAGTATGGTGCAGATGAGGCACATGGAAGGGGAAAAAAAAAAAGATTTGGGGTTCTACTTTGGATGTCTGGAATTTACGATGCTGTGTCAAATGGCCAAAGAATTGTCAAAACAGAGCTGAATTGAGCATTTTGAAACAGAAAATGAGAAACCATGATAAAGCCGCCAGCTGTTTCCTATAGAATACATGCAGTGTTTGTACTTTACATGTGTTTGATCGCTTTTCCCAAACTAAGACTTCTTGAAAGTTATAGTGAAAGGTTATGTACTATTAATGAAATCTGGGAACCAAAGAAGCTATAAAAGCAGAGTGTAGTGTTATTGTGTTGTAGAATGTTCATATAACAGTCTGTCTAAATGTTTGCAAAGATGTGGTTATTAAAAAAACATATATTCCTATGGGATTTAAATGATTTTTGTAAAAACACAACTGAGTTGTGGTTTTCCTGTTTGAGAGGAGGCATTGTAGTTAGATTTTAAAGCTTCCCCTCTTTTTTTTTTTCCTGGGGTATCCTGCATAAAACTAGCTCAGATTCAGTAGCATTAGGATGCATGTAGTACTGTAATGCATTTGATACAGGAAGACCTATTGCATCAGTCTTTTTTATGGGAAATAGGTAGAGTGTTGGAAAACATAAGACTGAGTATATTGTTGATTTTGAGTTTTAAATTTTTTCAGCCATTGTGTCTTAGGATAAATGACCACAAATTTAAACAGAAGTAAAATGCATATTTTTTAATTGAAGATCTCAAATATAGTAAAATTCCTGTTCTCTTCCATTTCTCCACTGCTTTGGAATGTGCTTTTCATATATTTTTTTTTTCATCTAGGGTTTAGCTGAGAATAAAAGCACATTAGGACCAGAAGAAGTCCGCAAATCTGCTCTGACACTGGTAATGGGTCCCCTTGATAATCCTAACCCTATTTTGAGATGTGCAGCAGGTGAAGCCCTTGGCAGAATGGCTCAAGTGGTTGGGGAAGCCTCTTTCATTGCTAGAATGGCTCAATACAGTTTTGATAAGTAAGTTTGCTTTGATTCAGAAAAGGAAATAAAAATATAATTTAACATAGTTCAAAAGATTTATCTACTAAACAGCATATTGATTATTCTCTTCATCCTTGATGGATATGATTATGTAGATCTAACAAACCTTCAAAGTCATCCTTTATTTATTTATTTATTTATTTATTTCATGTGATTATTCCACAAATAAAAGCTGTGTCATTAGACTACTTGGAATGTGAAATGATACCAGTGAATAGTTTTTTGATTAATTACTTCAAAGTGACTAAACCGCTTCAGATAGTGTAGGCTGCATTTATTTAATTGTGTCTGTAGGATGAATTGTGTGATAGTGATTCTGCTTCATCAAAACATCATCTTTACATATTGATTTAACTTACCTACTGGCCCATATTTTTTTTTCCATGTTCTGTTGTTAATTTCAAGTCTTTAGAAAGATGTCTGGTAGATATAACAAGATCTATTTCTGTTTTTTTTTTCCCTTAAATTTAAGATGTCAGCAATCTGTGAATTAGAATGTACCTGCCTCAGGGCTGAAGCCCATTTTTTTGGCTAGTCAGACTTCATTCTCATAGCCTTAGTCCAGCTCTTCTGGGTAATTTAATGTTTCCCATGATTTCGTCTTGTAATAAAATATATTATCTTTACCGTCTTTCCTTGAATTTCTATTGCTGGGACTTACTTCCTTGATTTCTTATCTAGCATTCAAGTTGTTACTGGTTGCCAGTCTGTTGATACTGTCAAGCAATTTTTTTATATTTGAGTTTTGCATTTACTTTGTTGTTCACTGATGGCTAAGAGCATGCTTGCCTCTCATATACAGACAACTGGGGAAAAACAAACCCTACCTTTCTTTGTTCTAATTGGGATAGCTTTCTTTTCTCTCTTTTCCCTGCATCCTGAAAAGGTTTTAATTAAGAAGTTATATATGTGATGTGCATTCAGAAGCAGAAGCATTGTGGAAAATACTCAACACATCACTGCTTCATACCACTAGGTCATTCAGATTGCAGTTCATTCTGGTTTAGTTTCATTAATAGAACACTATTTAAAAGCAACAAATCAAACAACAACAACAAAAAAACCCCAAACCAAACAAAGACCAGGCAAAAAAAGTACCAAAAAACCCACCCCATAACAACAGCAGCAACAACAACAACCACCTAACAAACAAAAAAAACAAAAAAGCAAGGCCAAAACAAGACCCCAAAACACAGCAAAAAAACCGAACAACCAAAAGCTTTATTGGAAAAGTCCTAGAACTCTGCTGTAGAAGAAGACAGCTGTATTAAAAAGTTATTCAATTGACTTTGCAATGGAAGACGTAGCTGTGACTTTCTTCGACATTTCTTAGTATGAGTAGTCATTTTTCCACTCTTGATTCCTTTTCACTGCAGTGGTCTAGCAATAACTTTTCTGATTATTAAATTAGTCTTCTTGAAACCTTGGTAAACACTAAATGCTTTTCTTACATTTTTTTACTTCTAAATCTCTTCTTTGTTTAAAATTACTAGTTCTGGCCAGGAAGAAAGAAAATAACTATGAAAATACCTTTCTCTCTCTTTTTTTTTTTTTTTTTTTCCTTCCCCACTTTCCTTATAATCCAATCTCATAGCATTATAGATGGAGTGCATTGTTTTTGTTGTTAAGTCTTCTCGAGATCTTGTAAGGTGGCCTGCTAGTTTTTTGCACTGTTATGGTACTTGAAGGGTTCTTTGTAATAAGCTTAGTAACTCACATGATTTCCTTTTATTTAAACGCTGATAGGTTAAAATCTGCTCGAGATGTTGTATCAAGGACAGGCCATTCTTTGGCTCTGGGCTGTCTCCATCGGTATGTTGGTGGAATAGGTTCTGGACAACATCTGAAAACTAGCGTCAGTATTCTCTTGGCTTTGGCACAAGATGGAACCTCTCCTGAAGTCCAGGTAATAAGCGTGATCACCGCAAAACTAGTTGAAAATGTTCAGTTTCAGGATTAAAATTAAATTACCAATTCAGATGCTCTTTAATAGAGATTGTCACATGTAAACCAAATGATATGGTTGTAGCATGTGCCAAGGAGCATGAAGAAAGTGTGTGAATAAACTCTTACAGTACAGAATCCCAAATATGTCCTGCAATTAAAATGTAAATTGTTAGTTGGGGAGGCAGTTGCCAAGTGGTCACACTAATCCAGACTGACAAGTGTTTGCTTGTCAGCTAAGACAGAGTAATTCACCATGGGCATATACCTAACTGACTGTGATTTTTAAATCAAAATGTGTTAGTTGTGCCTTAGCTGCTTAAACTAAAGATTTTAGTCATAGGCTAATGGTTAACATGATCAGTTACTGGAGTCTCAGGTGATGAGTGGTAGTTTTCTCTGCCAAGTAACTGCTGTATATATGATATTGAGAACATAGTACGGTGGTACACCATCTTTGGGGGTTATGTTATGACAACAAAAATCTGTTGCAAACTAAACTGCAGTTAGGAAATTAGTTCTGCATAGGGAGGGGGGAAATGTTGGCAGTTAGGGCCCAGCGGCCGGAAGATATCGCGATGTACGGGAAGCTAGGACCCCTCTCCTGATAGCCTGATAGCCAGCAGCGCTTAGTTA
>JANHFX010021258.1:0-35183 GCA_027560015.1 Chloroceryle amazona | reverse complement strand
TGCTGATGGACTGCACGGTTATTGGGCGGTAGCCGTGTGCTTTCGGAACCAGGTTGCTACGCCTTTAAACAGCAACACGGAAGGGGAGCTAGAATGAGCCAAGTCCAAGATAAGGCAAAGGTAGGGAGAGGTTTCTATCTACTATGGAGTATAGACATGTGGAGTCTCACAAGAAGGCAACTTCACTGCTGGTAGAGTGAAAAAGGAACTAAAGATGCTGCTGAAAGGGCAAGAATATTATAGAATTGTAGAATGGTTTGGATTGTAAGGGACCTTAAAGATCATCTAGTTCTAACCCCTCTTCCATGGGCAGGGACATCTCCCACTAGTCCAGGTTTCTCAAAGTCCCATACAACCTGGTCTTGAACACATCCAGTGATCGTGCATCCACAACTTCCCTGAGCAGCCTGTTCCACTGTTTCACCACCCTCACAGTGAAGAACTTCTTTATCTCAATCTACTCTCTTCCAGTCTGAAGCTGTTACCTCTTGTCCTATCACTTTTTACACTTGTAAAAAGTCCCTCCCCAGCTTTCTTGAGATTATGACACCAAGCTAAGCTTTAAAACTCATCCTTCACTAGATCAGTGTGGATACATAGAAACTGTATGGCAATAAGAGGAATGAAAGGAAAAGCTGTAGTGTGCTATCGTGTGGTTAGGACTCTAGAATTAGTTAATGTGATTCCTGGTGCTAATGGTTTTTGGGTTGCATCAGAGAGGATTAAAAAGAAGCAGTTTTCAAGGCTGGTTTTCCAGCTTATTCCTAAAACTCTAGCTCTGTAACTAATATTCTTTTAACTTGGTATTTTCAGTCCAACTGCATCATGTATTTAATGGAAGAAAATTCTAAAATAAGATATTGCAATCATAGAATAGTTTGGGTAGGAAGGGACCTTCAAAGGTCTTCTAGTCCAATTCCCAAGGAGGATATGGAGAGATAGGTTGGAACAGGGAGGTGGTGGAGGCTCCATCCCTGGAGACATTCAGGGTCAGTTTGGATGGGTCTCTGAGCAGTGTGATCTAGTTGAGGATGTCCCTGCTCACTGTAGGGGCTGGATGACTTTTGGAGGTCCTTTCCAACTTGGAGTTGTGGATTCTGTATTTGGTTTTTGGTTTTTGTTTGTTTTTTTTTTTCTATGAAATGTCAGATTCTCCTCTTGTCCACTTCTTGTTTTGACAGTTCTGATAAATTATTTTGCTATTCTGTTATTTACTTATTGTGCAGCTAAAATAGGTTCAACTTTTACCGTTCTATTTATCCTGCAGTACACTGGCAGTGAAAAGCACTGCTTTCTTCTCTTGCACTCTCTAATAAGAAAATTGATTAGAAAATATATGTGAACCTTTCAGCTTCTCATGAAAATCAGTTTCCACTGAATGTCAAAGGCATTCCCCACTAAGGACTTTGTCACCTGCCCATTTCATGCTCTACATCCAGTTTTACAGCAGCGTGTTTCTCTCTTTCTCCTTGAGTTACTTTTTTTTTTTTCATTTTTTTTTTAAGAAGTTGTGTTGTTTTGTGTTTGCGTTTTACTTCCTCACAATAGTTTTTGCTCAAACTCTTTGACATCCACATCTCCATTGTCCCCAAAACTGCTGATAGCCAAAGAGTATGCTGGAGATACTTAAACTCCTGGGTTGGGAGTTGAGGGTTGGGGTTTGGTTCAGCTTGGGGTTGAGATCTTTGAAACACTTCTGGAGTCAGAGTAGCTAACTAGACCTATTTAAGCAAGGGTGTACAGAGCTAGGTTGTCTCTGGAAAAAAAAAAAAAAGTTTAAATTTCTGAAATGTATTACTGAAAGTTTTCCTTTTTTTTTTTTGATAGACCTGGTCTCTTCATTCACTTGCCTTGATAGTAGATTCTAGTGGACCAATGTACCGTGGATATGTGGAGCCAACACTTTCTCTAGTTCTTACTCTGCTCTTAACTGTTCCACCATCACATACTGAAGTACATCAATGCTTAGGCCGCTGTCTTGGAGCTATAATAACTACTGTTGGGCCTGAGCTGCAAGGTTAGTGGGAATTTGAAGGAATACAAAAAAAAATATAACTTGTATAAATATATTATATTGTAAATATATTATATTGTAAACTTAAGTGAAAGAAAATATAATTTATTTGTTGCAGTTGCGGGGGGGGCTGGGAGATGTTGATAAATTCAGTTACAGTCCTGCAAGCAACCTTACTCTGTGATTGCTTGGATTTTTTTGTCCATAGTCATTACACAAAAATTTGCTGTCTTATTATGTTACATAATTAGGTAATGGAGCTACAATTTCAACAATCCGTTCTTCCTGTTTGGTGGGATGTGCAATCACACAAGACCATTCAGACTCGCTTGTTCAGGCAGCTGCCATATCCTGCCTTCAGCAGCTTCATATGTTTGCACCACGGCATGTCAACCTATCCAGTCTGGTTCCCAGTCTTTGTGTGAGTACAAAATGCATCCCTTTTGTTCCTCTGTGTTTTATGTGTGTGCTTAGCAGAGGACAGGCAGAGTACTTGGAAAGGTGTCAAGAATACCTGTGTATAGTAAGAAAGTCACATATGCAAAACCCCTGGAGTCCAATAAAAGTCTGTCCCCAGGTCATTTTAGATCTTTTCAGAATGCTGATGAAATGAAGTCTTAGTTACTGATTCTCTTTCACCCTAAACAGCATAAGATAGCAAGCACTTACATATAATATGACTGAGTAAAAGGATGCTGAAATGCTCTGTTTCTTCCAACTGATAGCAGGCACAGAGGGGAGTGAGTGAGTTGGGGAAAGGTAGGTGATTGTGGATTTATTTTACCGCTGTCAGCACACTAGATGCTGACGTTCAAATTGTTGTGCTGTTGTTGTTAGTGTTGCTTTCTTCCTCCATTAGTGTTCTGTCAGCAAGTCCTGGCTTAAGCCTGGAAGTGAGGCAGAGGCTGGAACCCCAAACACACCAAATATGACTATAAGAGGAAGGGTGTGTGGATGTGCATTTTGGTTTGGGTTGTTTATTTATGATTTTAAAAATTATTTTTAGAGGGTTCATCAGTCCAGTACTGAGAAATTTGAAAAGCTTCTCCCTAATATCTACTGGATGTTTTGCAAAGTTCTTTGTGTAATTCTCTGTGGAACCTGTGGTTCTGTTACCTGAAGGAGTGCAGTCCTACTTAAATCAACACTGAACCACTGAACCTTTTTCCTTGTCTGCCATCCAGACGTTCCCTAGGGCATCCTCTCATTATTACGTACTTACCCCCCCTCCCCAAACCTTGCTTTTCCCCACTGCCACTCTGGAGCACCCCTGGGAGCCCCAGAATCTGTCACTTGTCTTTTCACAAAATTTTGTGTGAAAAGGGTGCAACATAACCAAGGAGGTAGGCCCTTTTGTATGAATACAATGTACAACATTACAAACAATCCTTGTAGCCATTTACTCTGTAAGTACCAGGGGGTAATATTACAGACAATGAAGCTCATACAGTAGTGACTAGTGCTGTTTTAAAAACTTTTCCCTTTTGTGTAACTTTATGGTCCTCTGCTAAAGAAAAGCTGTTTTCGTTCTCATGTTTCAGGTCATACTTAGTTTGATAAATCTTTTCCTCTGAATTATCTTGTGCATTTTTGTTATATTGCAAATACAGAGCTATGTAGGTGAGATCTGCCTTACCTGCACAATTAGCACGCTCTTCATTGCTTTCTCACTCAAGTTTGAATGGAATTAATACCAGGTATCAAAATTAAACCACACAGTTCCACAGCTGAGTTCCCTTTCTTCTTCCTGCATTGGCTTCATAACAACTAGTTGTTTGCTTTGTAACTTAAAACATGGAATACTCCTTCCATTAATTAAATTCCCCAAATGCTCTGTTTTTTAGCTCCATTAAAGCAACCTCAGTGTGGTATTTAGAGGTTCTTTAAAGTCTGCTTTTTTTTTTCTTTTTCCCCAAGACTAAAATCTTGTATATTCATATGTGGAATAAAGGTCTACTGTTAAAATGCTTTATAAACTATACAGCCCTTTCATTTAGGGAGCCAATTTCCATCTGCATAATAACCGTAACCCAAGAAAGCAAATGTGTATTTAGTTTGTTCAAAACAAATTCCCCAGGGTAAATAAAGAATCAGAGTTTCTTAAATAACACTCTTCATCTGTTCCACTGTGGAAAAAAACCCAAACAGTTCTCTGTGGAGCTACTTTTTTTTTTTTTTTTTTTTAGGAAAATAGGAGCCATGCACAATTCTTCTATAAGGAAAAATATTTGCTTGTGCTTGAGGTGATTCAAAAGGAATTAGAAGCCAGTGTTAGTTAGAGAAGAAATCTGAAATGGTCTTATTGAGAAGCACTTAAAAAAACCTTATGCTATAAATTTGGTTACTAGTTTGAAATAAAAGTTTTTATGATAGCTGTGATGTGCAGTACAGAAGAGTATAACAGCTTGGAAGGTATAATTAGTGTAAATCACACTGGCATAGCACTGTGAATATTTAAGCTCTTACCTCTTTAACCAGATAACAGCTGTCAGCTCTGTATATCTCAGCTTTATTTTCATATTTATACATTATAAAAAGTGCTTACTTCTGAACTTTCAAGGTCTTGCAGAGAGCTTGGTAATCAGAGTTCACAGGGATGTATAATTGAAAAGTAGAATGCTGTTAGTTCTTAGCATCACTGATTTATTGATATGGGGGTGCAGCAGTTCACTCACTCGTAATGATTCTGATTTTAGGTTCATTTGTGCAGCTCCCACTTGCTGCTTCGCCGGGCTGCAGTTGCATGTTTACGACAGCTTGCTCAGAGGGAAGCAGCAGAAGTATGTGAATATGCCATGAGCTTAGCAAAAAATGTTGGAGACAAAGAAAATGGTGGCATCAGTGAGTATTTCTTTCATGTGGCCTTTTTGTAACAGTTGAGTGTACATACATATGTATCATTTGCCTTCATAGAGGAAAAAATCAAAACAACAGGAAAAATATCTTCTAAAACTGTTCCTTCTAGCTCCAGTAACACGGCCACACACATGCTTACCTCTTGAATTTCCTTACAATTGAATTTTTTCTACAGTTCAGATATAAACTTCTCATTTAGACTGACAAACAAGTATGGAGTATAGTGAAAACATTTTCCAGTTTTTCTGGTATTTTAGGTCTTGCTTTTTTTGAAAAGTGAATTAATTGTGTGCTGTTTGAGATACTTGATTGTGTTACATTACAGAATCACAGAATGGTTTGGGGTGAAAGGGACCTTGCAAGGTCATGTAGTCCAACCCCTCTGCAGGGAGCAGGGACATCTGCAACCAGAGCAGGTTACCCAGAGCCCCAGCGAACCTCACCTGGAATAGTTCCAGGGATGGGGCATCTACCACCTTGATGGGCAACCTGGGACTAGAGTCTCACAACCCTCAATATAAAAAATGTCTTCCTTCTCTCTAGTCTAAACCTCCCTCTTTTTGTTTAAAAACATCACCCCTTGTCGTATCACAACAGGCCCTGCTAAAAAGTCTGTCCCCATCTTTCTGACCGGCCCCTTTAAGTACTGAAAGGCCACAATAAGGTCTCTCTAGACCATGTCACTGAGTGCAGCATCCAGTCTTTCCTTGAACACCTCCAGGGATGGAGACTCCACCACCTCCCTGGGCAGTCCATTCCAGTGTCTAATCATCCAATATTCTGATAGCAGAATGTTATTGGCAGGGTTGGAACTAGATGATCTTTAAGGTCCCTTCCAACTCTAACAATTCTATGATTCTAATGTCTGCAAAGCTTTTGGTCTTTGCTGGTTGGTTCAATTCGTGTATGTTTCATTTTATTCTGCAAATAACTTGACGGTGTTGCTCAGCACATTATTCCTACAAACAGAATTGTGAGCTTACTCGTATTAAATCACAGCAGCTAAGTCTTACCTCTGGAAAGATTCTTTAGAGTCCTATACTATCAGATTTTTTTACTAATTCATGGGTTATGTACCCTGAAAAGAGAGGGGTTTGATTTCTTTGGTTTTGTCTATTCCAAATTTTAAAACTGAGCTACTGATTTCAGAAAAGATTTCTTATTACCACTTTGCAGATATGAATCCTTTTGCACCAGGAGCTGGTTCTCGGCGAGATGCTCATTCCCGGCATCAGGGGATTAATATAACAGAGACAGGCCTTGAAGGAGTCCTTTTTGGAATGTTGGATCGTGAGACTGATCGGAAGTTGTGCTCAGATATCCATGATACTCTGGGACATATGCTTTCATCGCTGGCAGTAGAAAACCTTTCTCACTGGCTAATGCTTTGTAAGGATGTCCTTGCAGCGTCCAGTGGTAAGTGTTCTATAGCATTCACATAAACAGCAGTATGTCCTTAGCATTAGGGTCTTCTGGCAGTATTTCACTGGAGCTTGTATTTTATCCTAGTTGAGATGTAGCTTATATTGGATATAGAACCTCAAGCAAAGATTTACAGATTGGCCACATAAGGTCCTGGATGCCTTCTCAAAACACTCTTGCTGTGAATTTGCATCATCGGTGTTTGGTTTGCCATAGCCTCTTTCTCTGTTTATTGAATTAATGTCTTGGGCTCTTCATCTGCTTAAATTTAGATTTCCTAAGAAGCATGCCTTAGTTGGGTTGGGTTACCCTTGCAATAATTTCTTCTTGTTCTCTTCTAGTTATTACCAGAGTAATTTTTCTTAGTATCTTGACATTTTGCTAATTTAGATCTTGTCACTGAGATGTTATGTTCTTGTTTCTGAATAGTAGAAGTGTATATGCATGTTTGGTGAGTTATTTTTTTGTCTCTGTTTGGATTTTATTGTGTTGGTTTTTTTTTAATGTGATCTCTGAAGTAATTCTATTTTCTAAAATTAAGTCTCAGCGTCACACTTAAGAAAATATTTTTCTGAATGTTAAGCACTTTTGTGGGTGCCATAAACTGCCTACTTGGCCACATATCTGTCCCATAGCATGGAACATGTTTCAGTTTTTAACAGACACTCTTTTACCTGAAACGGGAGCTGAATAGTTCAAAGTCAAGCTGATTCTTTCATTCTGACCCTGATAATCTCCTCACCCTGTTTACTGGCAATTTAGTAGGTTAGTTTTATAAGCTGATAATTTTACATACAGCATTTAGCTACAGTTGATGTCTGTGGAGAAGTAGCATTACGGGGGTTATATCATTTAAGTCAAATAAAAGGTAATATAGGCCAAATTAGAGATGAGAAACATTTCTTTAGTTATTATTCCTATGCCTTTTGTTAGTTTTCAAATGTTATTTCAACAGAAGAATTAATCTGTCTTGTATCTGAATGTAAGGAAAGGGTTTAGCTGTCTTCCGTGGATTGTAATGGTGGAATTTTATATATATTTTTAAATTGTTCTATGTTGTAGACATGAGCACTGCTGCTCCCCTGGGAGGAGGGAAGGATGAGGAATTGGAGAAGAAGGATGAGATGGATGATGATACAATGTTTACCACCTTGGGTGAAGAGGATAAATCCAAGCCTTCTGTAGCACCTCGTTGGGCAACTCGCGTGTTTGCAGCTGACTGTCTGTGCCGAGTTATCATGCTGTGTGAGAATGCGAATAAGGCGCACTTTGACCTGGCACTGGCTCGTACAGCAAGACTTAAAAACCCAAAAAGTAATTACAGAATCTTCATGTTTTGGTTTTGTTTATTTGTTTACTCGACACCTCTTTACAACTTCAGATTATGCATCCAAGAAAAAAGTATAGGAAGTTATCCTTTCATTTCAGTGGTTAAAACCAAAGGAAATGGGCAGCAAAAGCCCATAATACTGTAGTTCTGTAAGCACTGCAGTTACTATACTGTAAGGACAAAGAATGACATTTGATGGAGAATATAAATTCTGACAGACTGATCTGCTTGCTAAAAAGTGCTTTAGATTTGCAGACCTTTTCTCTTGCCTGAAATAGAACCAGTGAACTTCTAGCTAAGGGTGAGCTGTTAACAGTTTCTGAGTTGAATGTAATGACAGCAATAAGTTAGGCTTCGGAGATTATGTTAGGATCTCCAGACCAAAGGGATGCTGGGAAAGGAAAAAAAGAGATAAGGGCAGGTAATAATTACAGTGGCATTGGTTGCAGAGGGCTAGTTGTGGGAGTTTAAACCGAACTTGAGGTGTTTGGTATCACTGTAAAGAGGAAAACTCATCAACCTTCTGCCTCCCCAGTTCACCTTCCAAAATAGTTAAATTTTACTAATTTCTGTGATTGTCTGAAAAAGTAAGTGCAGACTTTACCACTTCATAGTTCCAAAGTGCTCCCCAGTCCTTTACTACCGTCCTCTGAAAAGTTTTGGGAAAATAAACTTTTCTATTTTACCTCGAGATTTAAAAATATGTAGAGCTTTCTTGGTGGCTTTTGTTAGTCACCCTGTATATTTTGCTTGTAAATAATTTAATTTTGTATTGGTTGTTCGACCTCTGGTGATTTCAAATTGAGAGTATGGAAAGAAAGAAAATTAATAAATTAAGAAGAATAATCCTTTCAGAAATGTTACTGAGTTATGTGTTGATCCCATCTACTGCTTACAGCCCTGGATGTAGCTTTGGGATCAGGACCAGAGGCGTGTTCAGTTTTTGTGTTTAAACTAGACAAGGTTTTCCTCTACCAGCAGGGGACACTATAAGCATAGGACTCGAACAGGAATTGCTTTGAAGGTTTTTCTGTAGGTTGGAGGGATCACTAAAATTAGCTTTACTAGAGGTTCTTATCTCTGATAAGCTACTCAGCCACATTTACATACATTGTGTTTATTCCTAAACAACCTTAAAAATTAAAACCCCTTGCTTCACTTCGGGGGAAAAAGGGGTGAAGAAAGAAAAATACCTTGCATTCCTTTCTCTCTTCCATACCCTAAATATGGACCTTTTGAAAAAGAATAGGTAAAATTTGTACATGTCAGTGAGGAAAATGTCACATATATCTGTCATGTTAAATGTCTTTTACTAAATAATTCTTTCTGTTTTGTTCTAAGATGACTTCTTAGTACTCCATCTCTCTGATCTTATTCGAATGGCATTCATGGCTGCAACTGACCACAGCAACCAGTTACGAATGGCAGGTCTTCAAGCTCTGGAAGATATTATCAAGAAATTTGCATCGGTTCCTGAGCCAGAGTTTCCAGGCCATGTGATACTGGAGCAGTATCAGGCTAATGTGAGACCTTTTTTATAAGTTCAGGAAATTGTGTATTTATGCCAATATGCCAGTATTAGCTTTGAGAACATTTTGTAACTTCAAGAGACCTGTGAAGAGATTTTTTTTTTTTTTGTGTGTGTATGTGGAAAATGTACTGGAAAGACACTTTTATTTACCTCTTCAAATTTTATTTTTGTATCTCTTTCTATTTATTACAATTTAGTAGAGCACGAAAGTAAAAATTCTACTATTACTAGCTACTGATTATTAAAAGCCAAATATTACATTTACTTTTTGGCAAGAATGGCATTTCATTTGTAGAATTAGGAATCAGAAAATAATGCTGCTTCAGTTCCAGATTGAGTCTAATAAATCTGTTTTCTTTGGAATTAATTAATATGCTTCTGTTTAAAAAGAAAAATACAAAAGTATAGGAATGGGAGGTGGGCAGTTGAAGATTATTTGAGGGTATTATTGCTGTATTTTGTTATGTATCTTAACACTTTCACCTCTTTTGATTTCACTGTGTCTTCAAGATCTCTGCAAATATTTTTTAAAGGCAGACTTTAATCCTTTTCATTTCCTGACTTTTTCTTCTTCCTTCTGTAGTGCTGTAACCATTGCTTCTTTCTTGTTGACTTGGTTCCTTTTGTTTCAGAAAAATGCTGCCTTAGAACAGCTACCTAAAAGGCTTTTTTGTCAGTGTAAGTCATTTGGGGAACTTGATGCAAATCCAACCATAAGCATCTGATTTCACATTGTAATTCTTTTGGACATCAAAAATTCATTGGCCTCTTGAGCCATAGCAGCAGTCACACTTGTAATACTTTCATGATTAAAAGGCTACTTATTAACAGAAGGAAGATAATACCACGTATTTGCCAGAAGTATTTTGGTGTATAACTATAATGCCAAAATTGGCAGTCTTCTTTTGATCTGTAAGTGCTCTTAAGCCTAAACAAGATGAGATGAAGAATATTGTATCACTGTTGTTTCAGTTGAATTTTTTATCTTTCTTTCTTATCAACAGGTTGGAGCTGCTCTGAGGCCAGCATTTTCCCAAGATACACCATCTGATATAACTGCAAAGGCCTGCCAGGTACAGAGGAAAATGTTCAGATAGTATAAGCGAAACTGATTTTCCTTCTCTTTGAAAGAAGGACGCAGAAGAGAAGTAGAATCAGATGGCTGAAAAATTTGGTAAACTTAGTGCCATGATGTTTTTGCAGCAGTCTCCTAATAATATATTTTGTTCTTCAGAAGTGCAAAAGTCCTTTTAGGGAGCTACATCAGAAGATATTTGGTCTTTCTGAAATTGTGTTGTCATCTCAGTTCTGCATTTGTTGCTAAAAGAAAAAAGCAAAACAAAACAAACAAAAAAACCCCTGACCAAACAAAAACCCCACCCCTTGCTTAATGAAACCACTATACTGTATTTACTGAGCTGCCTTTTAGTCTGATCATATATTCAGAATACTGATAATTTACCTGTAAACACTAAATTTACCTTCAGATTAATACTTTTGTTTTAGATTTTTAGATGTGAGCATTCTCATTAGTCATAGTAACAACTCCTTCATGAAAATTCAGTTAGATTTTTTGTGTGATCAGTTAGTTTTTCTTGTGCTGCTGTAATCAACAACATAGCTGTAATACTGATTTATACAGTTTAAAGCAGCAGTTTAATTAGCTATGCAAAGATCGATTTTAAAATGATATGTATGTGAGTTTTGTTTAGTAGATCTTTGTCCAGCCAGACTGTGATTTTATGTTGTTGTTTTATAGTCTCAATTTCCAGCAAAATTTGTAAGGATAGATCAAATACGGCATCATTTTGTATCTATAACCAGGAAAGTAATGTTCATCTTCCCTTACAGAACCTTTCTGTGCATTTAAAGATAGATGAAGAGACAGTTTGTGTGAAAACATGTAACATTCCTTTTAACTTGTCAAAATCTGCCGATTCAGACAGTTTAAAAGTGGATGTGTGTACTTACAGGATCAAATGGTTGGAAATTAGGTTTAGATAGTTAACTCTCTAGAAGTTACGTGGACAGAGATGGTCTTCACTGAATGAGTTTGATGATGTTATAGTTTTGTGTCATTAGGGAAACAGCTATTGACTTGCCCAGCAGCAGGAGTGAAGCTGGTCTTAGTCCTACTGTGAAAGAATTACGGATTTGTGGCAGGTTATTAAGCAGTCCTCTCCTGTGTGCTTTTGTGACACTTTTTGTGTTTGTGTTAAATATGTCCATCACATAGATCATGAGGCCCTTTCTCAAAGGCTTTCATGGAACTGGTTCTTTAAAAATGAAAATAAATAATTGGAGATAGGACAAAAATGCCCTGGAGAAAAAGGGCTTGTAAAATCTGAACTGCTTGAGTTTGTTGGTGGTTTTTTTGCTTTCATTCCTATTTTGTAGATTCTCCACTAGAATCAAAGCATCTCTTGTGAAAGAATTTGTCCCTTTTTGTAAAAAAGCAGCTGCACCAGAATTCTTCTATTGCCTGTGTTATGTCTGGGTGTGAATTTGTTTCAGAAGGAATGCCAATGTATACCACTAGACAGAAGCAGCTGATCTCTATGACATTCATATTTTCAGTGCCTGCTTTGGTCCATTTAACTCAAATGAAGAGTGAGGAGACACCCAGCTGTCTGTCCACCATGTCTCACATGAATTGTTCAGAGCTATCGGTTCCAGATCAGAGCCCAGTTGTTTAAAGACTTCTATTTCACTAATTTCTAGGTGTTTTATTGATATTTATGATCTTGAAAGCTGCTCATTAGTATGTAGCCTTAATATATACTTTGAGAGATGTTGGTTTTTAAAGATGTACTTTTGTTGATTGCTGTCCAGTGTCCATAGTGAATGCAATGACCCCATTACCTGAATGATTTGACTGGACACTGGAACAGAATGAAAAAATGTTATTACCTATTTGTGGAGGATTAAAAAACTAGTTAAAATATTTTCCATATATCTAACATGTTCTATTGTAATATGTTTTGCAAATCCAGCATCTGTAACCACTCACCTAAGCAATTCTGTTACCATGACTGGGGAGAAAAAAAAAAACAAAACCCTGAGAAATTATTTATGTTAAGAAGAAAGACAGCTGCTGAGTTTTTTGTGGTGGTTGTTTTGGTGGTTTTTTTGCCTTTTTTTTTTTTTAATTTAATTTATAAGGTTATTGGGTTTTTGTTGTTTTAGAATGATTCTACACTTTGTCGTCTAGGTGTGTAGTGCTTGGATAGGAAGTGGAGTTGTAAGTGATCTAAATGATCTCCGCCGAGTTCACAACCTTCTTGTCTCTTCCCTGGATAAAGTGCAAGCAGGAAAGGGATCTTCTAGCCAGCTTTACCGAGAGAGTGCAACTACTATGGAAAAACTTGCAGTTCTGAAAGCATGGGCTGAGGTAAATGTTGACCATTAAATCTTTAAATTTTGAAAAGATTTTGCAGTGTAATAGCAACCTCACATACCACTGTTCAAACGGTGAGCCTTGCACCTGCCATCCTCCTTACCTGTTGCAGTTCCACTCCTGGGATGTTTTCATCTCTGTATCTTTTTCTGTTCTTTTTTGTGCAATTCTTTTGGTCTATACTTATAGTGAGGCTTGATTGTTATGTTTTTACTGCACTTTTCTGTATTAAAGTATACACTCATACCCTGTCAGATTTTGATTTTCCTCCTACCATATTGCTCTTAAACTTGGGAAAACAAAACACCAAAAACTTAAAATATACTCTGGGAAAACAGTACAGACAATGTAGATATTGTTGGGGAATGGCTGGAATATCAGAAATCTTCATCTGTTTATAAAAGACAGAGTTAGCACTATCGTTGCTTGCTCTAGAGATCTACAGATTAGTACACAAATAGTATTTATGTTTCTTTTAGTGCACTACTTAAAGATTTGTGGTTTTTTTTTTTTGTTTTTTTTTTTTTAGAAGTTACTCTTGGAATTACTAAGGAGAGTATTAACATTTCAGCTGTGTAACATTAATCACTCCATATTGTAACTTTCAGCTTTGACATGGGGCATCTGTTGTGTGAAGATACATATTTCTATTGTATTTCTTCTCTAAAAGTCCTTATTTTTACTGTATTTTTCTGGTATTTCTGCTTATTCCCATATTTATGTAAGCTTTTGAAAATTCTTTTATCCTCTTATAGCATCTATCAAAGATAAACATATATATATATTCATGTCACACACTTAAAGCCACTTTCATGTCTTTATGATAACTAATTTGCTTCCAGAAAGTGACAGTTACTCTTATCTAGTAGCTCTTAATGTAGGTCAAAGAAATTTTTTCAATAAGGATGCATTGATATAATGAAATCAGTTATTTAAATCCTGTCTGTGTAGAGCGGCAGTAATTGACACTCTTTAAGGAAAAATGTGTATCCTGATTTTTTAGGAAAGTGCCATTTATGTCATTAAGTGTTATACACTGGTAGAAATTAAAGAAAAAAAAATATTTCATTGGAATTATATTGCAAATTTATCTTTCTCACTCATTTTCCAGTAAGTCACCTGTGTATGGAATCTCTTACTTTCACATGGGAAAGGCTGCTGCTTTTTTTCTTTTTAGGATCTCTCAGCATGTACTTTCATATCTGTCTTTTTTCTAGGTGTACATTGTTGCCATGAAAATTAAGAAAGAGGCAGAGACCAAATCAAAGCGTATTTTAAAGAGCACAGAGGAGGATGAAGATGATTTTGGTACTGTAGATGAGCTGCCACCAGACAGTTTGATAACACTTGTACAGCCTGAGCTGCCTGCACTTAGCCGTCTCTGGTTAGCTGCACTGAAAGATTATGCTCTTTTAACGTTACCAGCTGAATTTGCTACCCAGCTTCCACCAGATGGTAAGCATTGGGATTTTTTTTTCTGTTGTGAAAAAAGGAAAAAAAAATCCTTGGGTGAGACTTCAGAACAATTCTGTAAATTGTTGGGCAGGCATGTTTTTTATGCAAGTGATCAATTTCTGCCTATGTGTAATAGGAATGTATGTTTGAGTGTGCTTTTTTTTTCCTTCAAGTCTTCAATGAAGGTATTATCTGAATTGCAAAAACTGTTAAAACCATGACTTTGTAGAATTAAGAATACTTCTATACCTCTAATACTTTTATATCAAATGCAAAAAGGTGTTTACTATAGAAAAAATTAGCCCTTGAGACTAAAGCAGATACTGTCTTAAAATACTCTGAGTTAAAAATCAGTGTTCTATGTGAAAAATGCTACAAGACCTGACCTACTTTGCCTGCCTTTCTTTCTCTCTCCTTACTGTTCCAATGTGGCCATTGTACTTTGTTAGGGGAAGTACTGGTGTTGCTCCTTTACAAAGAGAATTGGAATGCACTGTCATTAACAAGGATTACATCTGAATATGTACATGATCAAACACACCCTGAGTAAATGAACTAATAAATTAGAGTATGTGCTTTTTTTTTTTTTCTGTTATTTGCAGAGAATTTCAGAATTTACCTTTGTTTTGCTAATTTAACAGGGGGAGCGTTTTACACTCCAGAAACAATTGATACAGCTAGACTGCATTACCGAAACTCCTGGGCTCCTATACTACATGCAGTAGCACTTTGGCTAAACAGTACAGGATTTAATGTTTCGGAGTCAACAGAAGACACTGCTGCAGCAATGCCTAATTCACAGAAACGTGCAACATCCGTTACGTTAAACCAGACACCTGGAACTCCACCTACCACTAAATCTTTGCCAGAGATTAACAAAGATCGAATGCACTTAATTTTGGGTAAGAGCTACAAGTTTAGATTTCAGTAGAAGCACATAAAAGTATGAAATCGTATGGGAATAAGAAAAGATACTTTGCTTGAAATTTGGGAAGTATAAAATGCATTACATGTCTGAGTGGTAATGTTTCAATATACCTCTGTCTCCTCTTTATCCCTCTGCCTTCTGTGTTCTTTATAGCTTTGACAGAATATTTGTTGGTGTGATTATTCTGTTTTTTGTAGACAAGTTGTACATCAAGTTTATTTATGTAATGGAATAAAATGAGTAGGAACTTTTCTAGACTGCAATGTAATTTAGATGATATGAAATGTTATGCTTCAAAGACAAAAGCTGTAAGGTCAATTAAAATACCCACCCTCATAAAAACACAGTTCAGTAGAGATATTTGACAAGTCAGTTTTTCAGCTGTGAGTAACGCTCACTGTTTCCCTTTGTTGTTGCCTAACAACTTTTAAGAGGTGGATGCGATCACTTACTCTGAGGAATGCCAAGTTTACTGACATATACAGACATTTAAAACCAGAATTAAGTGCCATATGTATTCTATGAATATTGCATAATTTTAGGGGCTTAACTCTTCATCTCAGTTGTATTTTATTGAACTCTTTTAAATGTAAGAGATAACTCAGTTTCCACTTGAAGCATTTAGAAATCTGAGTTACAAATCTTAAGAACAAAGTGTGGATTTCCGTTCAGTGATTTAAGTTGCTTACTAGTCACTTCATTGTTTTTTCCTTCCTTCCAAATTTTGGAGAAGACATGAGTCAGAAAAGAAAGCACATACATTTCTGGTGTTTCTAATACACGAACTCTATTACTTTTAAAGGAAGGAGAATTGAGAAAAACATGTATCTTTCTAAAGTTGTTAAGAATCTGCTATACGTAGAAAGACATTTAAAAAAGAAAGCTTCATTTTGTGAAGGTGAACATTCTTTCTAATTATTGCTTTTTTTCAGGTGTTAGTATACAGTTTCTGTGTTCCCCACGACCTGAAGAGCCTGTTGAGCATGTTACATCTTGTTTACGAGCACTTCATACTTTATTGGATTCCCCTTGTGCCAGGATCCATATTGCAGAGGATCAGGTACTGTATGAGCATGTTGTAACAATCAGCTTTTTCTAGGTCTTGGTCTTTCATCTGTGAATGATTGCAAAAGCTGTAATTACTTTTGTGTGAGAAAAGCATTTGCTCAGCATAAGCAAGTGACATAACAATTAGGAAACTTTAAATCCTAGTTATTTTTTTTTAATATGTATTTTGTTTTACTGTAGCTCCTTGGTGTTGAACTCTTGAGTGTGCTTCACCGACTCCTCCTGACCTGGGATCCTCCTTCAGTCAAGCTACTGGTTACAGGAGTTGTCCAGCAGATAGTAAGAGCAGCTCAAGATTATTTGCAGGAAAAAAGGAACACCCTAAGTAAGATTTTGAAAAACAAAAAAAAAAGGCAAAAAAACCCCCCAAAAAACAAACACAAAACCGACCAAACCAAACTACGTGTCTTGCTTTGCGGAGTAAATTAACAACAGGTTTTCATATGGGAAGGGAACTCAAATACATTAGAGTGTGGTTACAGTGAGGAGGAAAATGCTGTGTATTCCACAGATACTTTTGATGTGTTCATAATCTTACCTGCTGATTTCTTAACTCTTGTTAGATGTGGATTATTCTTTTTTGTCATTATTTTCCTTCATTTGTCTTGAATATGAGTGGTGAAAGCTATACCAAGCACACCACCTATGGTCTTACTAATATCTTGATCAATTTTATTAATGCTTCTCTATTGACTGCCACCTTAGCACTTCATTCTACTTTTTTTTTTTTTTTTTTTTTCCTGGAGTTTAATGGTTCAAGCCCCAATGTAGGGTCTTGAGGTGCATTCCTGGCACAACTAGCATTCATGAGGTGAGTGAATTGCTGCTGGAAACAGAGTGAAAAGTTGACTGCCCAGGAGATCATGCCAGGAAGTAGAGTTGACTTATATCTGAGTTCTTACTTCACTGATGTTTAGGGTGTGTCAGCATCCAGAAACTCTGGGAACAGAGTGTGCAAGCAGGAGCAAGGCAGTTGGCATGGAAAGGCATGCTCGTGCAGCCCAGAAGTGCTGCTCAAGACTGTACAAGGCTGCTAGTGTCAGCATAATGACATCAGTGACGTACAGCAAGACACAGTCTGCTGACTGAGGAACAATCCCCTATGGCACATCAGAGGTCTAATGACCTGGCTTGAAATTCAGATCAAAGTCCTGATGTGACTGTCCTCTGGGTGTTTGTCTGTGCAGCCAGGGGTGTAGGTGACAATGGTCTCACCTTTGAGAAATGAAAAAAATGCATGTGAAGATGAGCAGACTGTGCAGCATGAGGAAAGGCAAATGGAAGAACGACATGTTCTTCACAGAGGTGTGTGGGAGGTAAGTGCAGGACCCCAAGCCCCATGTGTCACAGAAGGAGGGACAGCCATAGGCTTTACTGGAGTACTGCCCTAGAGGATGAGACTTGCACAAAGGTGGAGGCTGCAAGGTTGTGACTTCCAGCAAAAAAAGGCTTTATCTTAAGACATCCAGTTGGAGAACACTATAGAGATCTGGCAAGAGAAGAGGAGCAATCTGCCAGGGTATCTGGGCCCGTTGTCTCTATTTTGACAGGTCAGAACTGATACCACTAATAGGAAGTGAAGGATCATAATCTCTCAAGAAGAGGAACTCTCTTCTTCTTTGACACAGACTGTCTAATCAAGAAGGTGAGGTGGCTAAAGGAATCTTAAACCAACTCTAAGAAGGCTTCTAATTACAAACTATGGAAGTCTCATGAAAGACTTTTACCATCCAGATGTGTTTTGGGAGGGTAGCACTGCAGGATGCTAACAATCTGAAGGTTTCAGAAGTGAAGCACGGTTTTTTTTCAGTCTGGATGCTGGACAGTCCAAATAAGGGAGGTACTTGGTGGATCTGCTCCTCACTAATAGAGAATAAATGGTTATAAAGCTTAATGGTAGATGTGGCTGTAGGAGCCATGAGATGGTGGAGTTCACAATGCTATGGGGAGTTAATAAAACAGGTAGTAGACCAAAAGCTTTGGTCTACTTTGGCAAATGACTTTGGTAAGTCATTACCAGTCTTGGGCTTGTGCAGAATGCTTGCAAATGAGATCTTGTGGTAAGCTTTCCAGAAGGGCAAAGGAAAGAGATGGTTCACTTTTGGTGACAAAAAAAGCTTGTCCAAAAGTGCAGGATGCCAAATGGGTGTTTCAGGAGACTGACTTGGCTGAACAGAAACTTCTGACCGAGCTCAAACTGGACAAGGAAGTACACAAATGGTGGAAGTGAGGTCAAACTGCCCAGGAAGACTACTGAAGATGTCTACTTGGGTATGGAGGAGCGGAGTTAGGAAAGCCATGGTTTGGCTGGAGCTGAGGCTGGTGATGAATGTCAAGTGTGATAAAGGGTTATATTAGGTACGTTGGCATCAAAAAAGACCAAGGAAATTTGGACCTGCTGCTGAATGGATTGGATGATCTAATGACAATAGGAGAAAAACTGAGGCATTTTCATCTTCTTTGCTTAGTCCTCCTGTGTCTCTGTCTAGTGAGCAAGTCTAGGGGAGAGGATTGCTACCTAGAGTACATGAACATCAGGTTAGGGACCACTTAGGTAAAAGATGCACATACCCTGAGACCAGACGGGATGCATGTGAGGGAGCTGGCTGATGACAAGCTAAGGCTTCTGCAGTCAACTTTGAAAACCTGGGGTGCTCAAGAAAGTTTCCAGTGAATAGCAAAAACTAAATGCTATGTCTAACTTTCAGTAGGTAAAGACATGAGGTGGATTTTGGGGTACTATATGCCAGTTAGCCTACTGTGTGTATTGAAATATTATGGAGTACCTTGACTTATACAAAACTTTTGACCCAGTACCCCATGGCATCATTGTCCAGTTGGAGAGATGTGTACTGCAAAGTAGAACTGGCTGGACTGCTGTGCTTGAATGGACTTCGACGATTCAAGTCTAACTGGCAGCTGATGCAACTGCTGTTCCTTAGAGTTCAGTATTAGGTCTACTGCTGTTAAACATCATCATTAACGATCAGGATGATAGGTCAGGATGCTTTCTCATCAAATTTGTGGGTGATACCAAATTGTGCAGGTGGTGGATACACCGGAGAACAGTGCTGCGCTTTCATAGGAATCTCAAACTGCAGGAGTGAGCCTGCTGAACTTCAGCAAAGACAATTGCAAAATCATGCATTTAGGATGGAATAACACTGTGTGTTGGTATAGGCTGGGTGCCTGACACACTGGATAGCAGATCTGACAGATAATGAGTTGAATGTGAATCTGTGTTGTGCTTCTGTAGTGCTGAAGACTCTCTGACTAGGCTGCATTAGAAAAGCATGACCAGTAGATTAAGGGATATGATTGTCCTTTCAACTTGAGCTTGTGAAGATGCACCTGGAGCAGTGCCTAGTTCTCTTTGCCCTTCTCCCTCATCCTGAGTAACAGAGATGTTGACAAACTGAAGGAAGTCCGGTGGAGGTTGACTAAGCTGCTTAGGGAGGTGAAGTATGTGACACAAGGAGAGGCTGAGAGCTGAACTTGTTTAGTCTGCAGAAGAGCGGGTTAATATGGGATAGACTAGCAATACCCCTTCTTAAAGAGGATTTAAAGAGAAAACCGATTCAGACTCTTCTGAAAAGCATATGATTGAAGGACAAGAGGCAATGGACACAAGTTGCATCAATGGAAATCCAGATGGGATACATGAAAAAATTTGTCACCGTGGCAGTGGTGAAGCAGTCAAACTGGTGGTCAGGAGTGCTGTGGCATCTCCATGCTTGGAGATGGTCAAAACTGGACCAGCCCTGAGCAACATGCTCTAGCATTCAAGTTGGCCCTGTGTTGAACAGGAGATTGGACTTGGATGACTTATGGAAGTCCCTTTAAACTTAAATTTTTCCGAGATTTTCTGATGAGCCAATGTATCTAATAAATCCTGTTCCTTTACTTGACCTTTATTGCTTTATTAAAATTCAGTCTTTCTTTTATCCTTCCTTTTTCTGCTATGATATTTCGGTTTCTGCTGTTTTGCTTAGGCTTTTCATCGGCATATTCTGTTAGCTTATTTTTACTTTATGTAAGAATAGCCTTAATATTAGCATCAGTGTGAAAGCTGCTTTCTGAGGTACTGTTAGTAACCTCTGCCTCTTAATAGAGCACCTCCCTGTTCAGTCATCCCTTCACCATATCCTTAAAAAATTTGCATTGGATGTACTGTTTCCAAATTTTCTGGGTATGTTAATTTGCAAGTGGCAGCCTGGCAAATAGTTTATTGATATCTGGTTAGGTTAGGTTTTCCATGTTTTCTTTTACCTGAAAGAAGTAAAGTAAAATGAAAAGAAATGACCATCTTAGTCTGGCACAGTATACTTTTGAGAAAAAAACTCAACTGTTAGCTGTTGCCTGTTTTCCACATAAAAAAAAAAAAAGAGAGGATTTCGCTGGAATTTGAGTAATGAGCACAGCTCAAAATACGAGCTCTGTTCGTCCATATGAATTAATGGAATTGTTTACTGTAGTCCCAGTAAGTTGCATTTTTCGAATCAGTGAATGTGATAGCACTAGTAGTCATTTAAATTCATAGGAGCTCCATAGGAGTGGTTCAGGCCAGCTTTGACTTACTGAATCTCTGTTGCTGTTTAAGGGAAAAAGGAAAGACTGCAGCTGGCCAAGCTGCCATTCAGTAGAGAGACTTTTTGAACTGAATGCACTAAAAGTCAGACATCCTACAATGCTTTTCTGTTCTCTTATTTCATAACCAATTTAGGCTGATAAAAAGATTTTGCCAGGGTGAAACATTTAATTAATAGTCACTAAGTTAAAAAAATAGTCATGCTTATTTATTTGGCAGTCATTGCTGTTAATTTTATAATCAGTTTTAGAAGAAGCAAACTAATTATTGTATTTTTCTTTTATGTAAATATTAACTACTTTTGTGTATTTCTGAATTATTTTTTTTATTATTGCTGCAGTCACAATAGTTCTAAAGCATTTTAAACCCTTTAAGTGATTCTAGCTAAAACATTTATATTGACATGATCCATGTTTGTCATATCTTACCGTGAAGCAATTTTTTTTCTTGATTTTTAACTGTTTTAAAGAGGGTTTTTTGTGTAATCTTTGGTACGGGGTCTTTCTTAACTGTGTCCTTGGATATTTCTTTCCTGTTTTCAGATGAAGATGATATTGAGGAAAAAGAAAATCCTCTTGCTTTAGGAGAGGGAGGTGAGAGTGGTGGTCTTGTGCCTGGAAAATCTCTTGTCTTTGCATCCATGGAATTGCTTATGTTTATCCTAGTACGTCACATGCCCCATCTGAATTCAAAAGTGTCAGATTCTCCAAGTCACACTGCTGCCAAATTGCACCTATCTGAGGAAAGTGCTCGTCTTGTGGCTGCCACTGTTACTATACTGTCTGACCTGCCTTCCCTGTGTTCACCAGCAGGTAAGGTATTGTTACAAACTTCATAAAAGTGGTTACTGTGGGCGAAGCCTAGTTAGCATATGATGCTAAAACCAAACTACAAATGTATTTGTATGGGATACTTTAAATGTCATCTATTAAAAAGTAAGTTTAGGTTCTGAAATAAATTAAGAATTCAGCTTTTTCCAGTGAGTAATGTAAAATAAATTATTTGATATTAAATTTGCTTGTGTGCTGCAAATTTGCTGAGGAAACGAGCTCCTTGTCGCTATGATTTTATTGCTGTCATTTCCTACCTTTTTTTTTCATTATTTTTTTTTTAAACCTTTTGGACAATTTTAATCATATTGTAAAAGAACATAGACATCTTGGATAATTGAATTCCTGATAAGTTCACAAAAAGCAGTAGCTGCATGAAAAGAGAATCCTACTGAGGGAAAAACAGCACAGTTCAGCTGTGGTACAATTGCTTTTGCAGCCGTTGGCTGTCAGTCATCCCCAATGTGACTCTAAACTAAATGGAGCTTTCTTCTGCACAGGGAGACTGTCACAAATGATACATGTAAACTAGGGTATTTGCACTGAGTGGAGTCCAGAGCTAAAGGACACAGTTGCATGGGAAGCTGTGCTCTTTGAGTTTTGATCTTCAGAGAAAAAATTGCTTAAGGGTTGTCTCATGGATCTCTTGAGAACTTTCACACACTGATGTAGATATTTTAGAAGTTGGTCCCTTAATGAGATGCATGGTAAATAACATTTGGACAAAGTCTTCTAACAGACAATTTGTGTCTTAAAAAAATATTAAATTTTGAACTGATCAACATCCTGCAATGTTTCTATTTGATTCCTGGTTCTTGTTCTTTTGTTTTGTTTTGTTTTGTTTTGTTTGTGAGGGTGGGCAAAAGAGTAGTGGTACTACTTCCATGTTGACTGCAACAAAGACATGGCTCCTAGCATTTGGCAAGCGGCCCATGAAGTAGCTCAGAAACTACTGTTAGTCTATGGAGACTGCTAGAGTTGGTTTGTTTCTTGTTTTATTTTTTTAATCATCCTGAAGATGTAGCCAGCTGGTAGCTATAGTGAGAGGTGGATAATACATGCACAAACATTTGTGTTAATGGAGCCTTTCCATGTAAAGGAAACGGTGAACAAAGAGAACTCATCACTTTCTGTGACTGTTTTTTTTTTATATTTCTTCCTCTTTCTTTACAACATGAACATATTGCAGCTTTCATTGGACAAGATCCTGGGCAGCCTGATCTAGAGGAACTGCATCTTTAAAAAAGGGGGTTGAACTAGATGACCTCCAGCAATGCCTTCCAGTTGTAATTATTCTGCTTAGTGTATTTATCTTCACAGCAGTCCCAGAAGCAGAAAGATGATGGGATTTGTGTTTCCACAGATGTGGGAACATGAGGCAGAGAAAGGATAAGGAAAGAGACTGGACTGTCTCAAGTGAGCAGCAGATTGCTATTACACTAAACCTGACAGCACCCTTCTTTCAGTTCTACAGGGACTTAAAGTCTGTGTCTGTTATAGAAACACCTTTTAATAACATCCTATGTGTCTAAAGTCAGGTTAGATGTTACCAATATTTCTTGAGTATGTCTAACTTGCATCTGCAGGACTGGCCAGATAGATGATTTGTTCAGAAAAAAAAAATTAGGAGAAGGATCATTTTGCCTCCTTTGTAGAGTGGCTGGAAGGCTACAGCTTTTGCCCAGGGGTGAGAGACACCCACATAACTTCCTTACTTTCCTTCTTGGGCTGGTATCACACACTTCCTTGGAAAATTTCATAACTTGTTTGGACACCTGTGCCCAGACCTCCTAGTGTTGTTTACTTTATAGGACCATAGTGCCATGCTGATCCTGGTTTAGATGTTTAACAATCTGGATGTGTTCAGTGTGATACATACCATCTATCATATGCCATGTAGGGAGAAACTTTAATTGATGAAATTGACAGCAACATCTTAGCTGTTGGCTTGTATGACTTTTGTTATGATACATTTCAGTAGTACTGATGAATGAATTTGGTAATAAGATATTGAACAGCACATACCACTTTTTACCTGAATTGCACTTTATCTTGGTGTCTCTTTTATCTCCTAGCCATATATATCCGTATTGGGAAAGAAAAAGAGTTTATCTACCACACTTTTTTTGAATTAACTTTGGATTTTTATTTTTTTTTTAGGATGTATGACAATCTTACCCACTATCCTATTTCTGATTACAAGAGTATTGAAAGAAACAGCAGTAAAATCATCAGATAATCAGGTCCCACCTCCAGTTAGTGCAGCCCTTCAAGGAATAAAAACCATTGTTACTCTTCCAACAGTCAAGACTGATGAAACTCAGAAACAGTGGACAGGTCTTATCCGCAGCACTCTGGCATCTATCTTGGAATACTCACAACCTGGTAAGTGGTTTCCCAGTGCAGGAATTTAAAATTAAAGAGAAGTATGTTTTGCTTTAATAAAAAGGGCAAATATTGTATCTGCCTTTAATAGGCTTTGTGTCTGAGGATTGATGGTTAAAAGTGGTGATGAATTGCTTGTAAAATGGAAATGAAAGACCTGAGTGCAGAGAGCATAGCTAACCAGAGTTACTTAATAGCTTGTGTTGAAGACAAGCACAGCAGTGGCTTTAAGAAAATACAGTTACATCTCGGGAGTTCCCACCCCATATTTCTCCTTGTTGGTCTGTTTTCTTTCACAATATCTAACCTCCTGTGTGAAATTTTGCCTTTTGCAATTTATCTTGCAGTGCCACTCTTCCAGGTCCTTTCCATAGGGTATTTTTCTGTACTAATTCAGACTTCACTCTTCCATTTTGAATCCTATCATGATGTGATTATTTCATGTTTTAGTTTTTCCTCAGGCTGACCCTACCAGTCTTCATAGTTCCAGCTACTGACTTGTTTCTGGAAATGGGAAATCTACGTTTTGATATCAGTCAGTCTTGTGAGACATTCAGCAGATGTCAGAAAGTAAAATCTAAAAGAGTTCCAGGCTGAATTCACTTCACTTCCTGGACTGTGCCTCAAGTTCTGTGACTACTGGCAACTCTAGACATATTGGCAAGGCCTGAGCAAACTATCATTTCCACCCCTCCTTTCCTCTTTCCACAGAATACCTGCTAGGAAATGAGATTTTAGTTGCCAAAGCAGTCTTTGTAGGGAACTGGTCTCTTTACTGAAGCTGTAATTGTTCAGACCTGTGCATGGGCTTGACACCTTGAATTAAACCTCAAGAAAAATGGCAATGAGTGTGTATTTTAAGTTTTTGCTGATATGATTCATATAGCTTTAATAACAGTGAGTATTAAAGTAAGTGTGAAGGCAGCAAGGGATAATTGTGGCAAGGTTCATAGTGGTGTGTAGGATGTTCACAATACTGTTACAAGCTTTCAGTAGTGAGAAAAAATTCTACCCCTGCCAGAAAAATCTGTTACCCACCAGCATGATGTCTACTCTATGTCTTTAGAGAACTGCAGACTACTTCTCTTGCTTCACATTCATACTTTGCCTTGCCCTTTGAAAAACAAAAAAGATGTACAGTCTCAGCTGTGTAGTTAGCAAAAGAGAGACACTAAGATTTGTCATTTGCATAATGGTAGTTCAGCCAGAAGACATCTCACTACATCCACAAGGAGTCATTTATAGCAACTGAAGAGAGGCTTGAATGGAGTTACTCATGTGAGAGATATGGAGCAAGCAGGTAATGATCCTGAAAATATCTGAAGGGAGAAGGATCAATAGATTTGTGTTAACCAAGTCAAACTTCTAATCTGATTTGTCACATCAGCTCTTTATTCCAGCCTTTTGTTACTGTAAAGCTTTCCTGGTCCCTCTCTGCAGAAACATGACTGGCTTTAGGCTTTTTTTGCAGACTTCAGAAATCTTTCTTTGTTCCTTGCAAGAGTGTATGTTTTCCTTTCTGGTCTTCTGTGGAGTGGGTCACATCACACACACAAGAATCCAAGCAAGGTCTATTGCATATGATTTCAAGTCTCATAGTTCAGTAAAATTTAAACAAAGTTAAAATTGAAAAAAATTGTCACTGAAAATGTTTGCAGTAGTTTTTTGAAGTTTTCACATCATGACTAAGCCAACTGAGTGACAGCAGACATCCGTAAAGGGCTGTTTTTCTTTGCTAAGCATCTGCTGTTTCTTTGTGCCTTTCAAGGGAGAGCAGAACAAATCCAACCAACAAAACTATGAGAAGAGTATTTTGTAATAATTAAATAGAAAGATGAGTCTTGTTTTCCTGTTGATGTAAATTCATGAATGACATATGTGAAGACAAGAGCTTGTTTGAGACAAAAAAAGAATGATAATGGCAAATGCAGACTATTTGAAAAGCAGGAAAGGTTAAAGCAGGGCTGTTCTTATTGGTAACAAGTAGCTGTAAGATCAGGTTGTGTATTAGCTGAAACCTCATGTTAAGTAAATATTGGTGCCAGGCTGGATATCAGTTTCACACTCTGCTGCATCAGCTGAAGAGACAGAAAACAAGTCAAGTATATTTTTTTATTAGGGAAAGGATTTAAAAAGATATACTTTTTCTTCTCTTGTTTACATACTGAAAAATAAATATTAGAAAGTGTGGGTGATGTTTTTTCCTTGATATTTAAGTTCAGAAATTTTGACTTACTTTAATAAAACAACTTCTATAACAGAGTTGCTCAGCTTTTTCCAGCCACAATCAATAAGAGATAGAGATTCTGTAATAAGTAGATGCATATTTGTATGCAGGTGCAAATAATTTCAAGTACATTTATTTCCTCTCTGTGAGTTTATCTGTGTTCAACGGCTTTTACTAATGAAATTCTAAATGCTTTTTGGAGAAAGCTAACAGTGTGTTTCTTTTTGTTTTTCAGAAGCCTCTAACCCTGTACTTGATGAAGTAAGCATGCTTACAGCTATTGCTCTGTTCCTTTGGTCAGCAAGCACTGAAATAATTGGAGTGCAGTCTTTACAAAATGGATGTATGAACAGATTTAAAAGTGCATTAAATTCCTGTGATCCTTGGGTAAGATCATGTCATAGGAATGTGAATGGTATATAACTGAGAAAAACTAACTGTGATATGTTTATCATATTTCCTGAATGTTTTGTGATGCCTTTACTTGTCAAAATAACTACAATTTTCAACAGTGCATTGTAGAAAATCTTAAGTGAGCAAAAGAACACAAATTAAGTGCTTCTAGATAATGTGTGTTCATGGCCTTGTGCCAGGTTCTTGATTTGCAGCCTTTCTTAAAAGGCAAAAAATGTTTTGATGTGTGAAAGGATTGGTTACCGGAGAGTGGGGACATTTCTATATTAATGCTGATGTTTTCTAACATGAACTAAACCACATTTTCTGTAGATAAAATTACAGCACACATTTCTTACTAATTCTATATTTGTGCAAAACCTGTGCTTACTTTACCTGTTCGTACAAAATCAGGTTGAGTGCAAAAATGTAATTTTGTGGTCACCATCAGAATGTCTACAGATTGTGAATCATCTGTCTCTTGATTTCACTTCTGCCCTTCGGTTTGTCTTCATGAATTATTTTCTAAATTATTTTCTTCCTATGTGGGAAACTACAAAGTTGTAGGCTGCCTTTATTCAAGCAGGTTAATGCACTATGTAGTTAAGCTTAACTGTTCCAGGCACGTATATATCTGTTTGAGGGGGTATACAAATCTTCAGGAGGGAATTAAATCTGTAGTATTTCCACAGGTCAGTGATGCAGAGATTCCCGAGAAGAACAAAACAAAACACAATAAATGCTGATGTGTTTAGGGTCATGGTGAGGCATTTAAAATCCTCTTTAGATTGATAATCCTTATCTGCAGCAAGTCTGATGTTATCCAGCGTGGACATAAAACTCAGTTGGTTCTGGAGCCTGACTTCAGGTGGAAAGTTACTGAAAATTTTAGTGTGTGAATCGAAACAGCTGTTGCATTAAGCAGAAGCTTTTATGTCGTACTCTCTCTTGAGCTCTGTAGAAACACAAGAACAGTGAGAGATGTACATCTTGGCCCACCACCCTGGTGGAAAACTGTCAGTGAGCTGGAACTTACCACTATTTTGGTATTTCACAGAGAATGCTTTGATAGCAGCCAGATTGCATCCACTCTCCTCACTGATGTGCAGAACATAGGCTCTGTAATCCTTGTGCATTCATTCTAGTTTTTTAAACATAAGCCGCTCACTGTTGGAGTCAGTAACTAGGCTCTGTTGATAATAAAAGTATTACACTGTTTGTACCACAAGCATTGAATTGATTATGTAAAAACCTCTTCTAAAGAAATACTGCTGCCTTGTAAGAAATACAGTATATTTGAAACTGTTGCCACCTGCAAAAGTCTGAAAGGTTATATATCATGTATAGTAACAACAAGAAGGCTGGTGAGCACAAGTTCCTTTTGCCCAGAGAATGGAACTCAGGGGAAAGACCTTTGTGTCTCAGTGCTAATGGGTAGGCTTTACATGAGAGTGTGCCTTAAAGGCTTTGAAGAATCTCTGAATTTACCTCACAGGAGTTTCTGTAGACTTGTGTGAAGGCAGAATAGTCAAAAGTTTTATATTATACAGATGCAATGAAAGAAGCTTGGATGAAATTCCTCTATAAAATGCAGTCATAAAACTTGTATTTGAATTATGAGTGCATGGATCGAAAGAGAATTTCACTCCTTGTTTCAAAGGCTAACAATCTTAACAGCTAATAAGGAGTAAAGTTTAAGGAATTCAGACAGAAGGGAATTATTTGAAGTGATATAGAGAAAGAGAGGAGTAATCTGTTCAGATAAGTTGAAGATGATGCCGTGAAAGGCATTAGGAGAAAATGTTGCTCTGTTAGAAAGCACACAAAATGGTATTAGAAGTTTTAGTACTTCCGATCTTAAAAAATGAATTATGAATTTAAAATATGTATGAATTTATATTATATATAAATTCATATTTTATATTAATTATATATTATTGCAGACATTTACTAGAGAATTAACAGTCACCTGAGCTGCATAACTATTTTCTTAGTTAGGTTTTATTACCTGTAATTTTTATTCCATATTTTTATTTATACATCTATGTTTCCAGCCATCCCTGGATGTCCTCACAGATTATTGTGTTCAATAATGCTTTTTCTAGAATATTTCTGTTCAATGTGTGCTCAATAACTCATCCTTTTTCTACCTGAGTGCAGTTTGAAAGCATATGCAGTGTTTTATCCTTGCATTTGTTGTGAGGCTTTTATATTTTCGTAAGTTCTGGGTTATTTCTGTGGATTTTGGAGGAAGATCTTTGTACACCCAAATAAAATGCCTTCATAAGTTCATCTGAAGAGGATCATCAGTGAGTCATTTCCCCAAATGTTAACTTCAATAATCCCTGCTTTCTAGAGAAAAGAGAGAGGAGAGAAAAAGAAAATAGAAGGAAGAAAAGGAGAGGGTTCTGTGATCCAGCTGTGTGGCTACATGTATACTCCTATACAAGATAGAGACTGAGGACAGACCTGCCACTTCTGGCTACAGCCGTGGCTCATGTTAGACCAATAAGATCACTTTGATCCGAGTCATTTTTATAAGAGAGAAATAGCATTTCATGATTTTGTAGATACATCTACGATTAGTGCTGGTAGTTTGGAGACTCTGTGGACCCGTATGACTGACTTGTATGACATTAATCATTCCTTTATTTTCTCTGAGTTCATATTGTTACTGCTATTTAGTACCAGCATGTTCTTTCTAACTGGCCTTCCTTTTATTGAAAACTGGGCCAATATTATTTTAGCAGATGGGCTGTGTTGCTGCTTTCCTCTTATTCACTATGTTTCCTTCCCCTTTAGTCATCTTTTTTTTTTCTTGTTTTTTTTTTTTTTTTTTTTTTGGCATCACGTGTATCTCACATACCTAGATAACAGAGTTTATTAGAATTCCCTGAGTTAACAAATAACTTTCAGGACAATGTATTTATCTTGATTTGCTTAGGTTCAAGCCAAGTGTTACCAGCTTCTGCTTTCTGTGTTCCAACACACCAATCGTGCCCTGTCAACGCCATATATTCATTCATTGGCCCCTGTCATGGTGGAGAAATTGAAAGCTGTGGAAAGGAACCGCCCAAACAACAACCTGGAGCTATTAGCAGTCCAGGAAGGAATTAAAGTTCTTGAAACATTGGTTGCCCTTGGTGAGGAGCAGAATAGTAAGTATTTAGTTTTTCTAGAGAAATATGTAATGGCAGACTACTGAACATTAGAAATCTTGCAGTTAAGAAGTTGATGACTTGGTCACAAATAGACCATGTCTATGCAACAAGCTTTTGTAATTCCAGTACTAGAACTTTTGTACACATGGGTTGCAGCGCATCCAGTATGACAGGCTGTAGCCATTGCATTTATGGTGATTTGTAGGAAAACCCCAAACCTGCAGGGATGAGTGATGTTTCCTCCTGTTTGGAAATGATTAGTTCACACTGTTTAAATTTACCTTTTCCCCATTGTTAACTTTTATGTATTTTATCAGACTCATCACTTTCATCATGTTGCTTCTACCAGATTAACAAAGTTTATCTATAAAGCCAAATAAATTAAATTGTACTGATCTGAATATCTTGAATGTAGATGGAGCCTCCTATTTGCTTCAATAGATAGGAAACAGTATTTATAGTTTATCTTTAAATTCAGTTGTTCTCTAATTGAAACAGACTTAGCCTGCAGAGATTGGGCTTTAAGTGCTGATAAAGTTTCTGATAAAAATATTACTGTTGGTTTTGTGTGGGTTTGGGTTTTTGTTGCTTGCTTTCTTGTTGTTTGTTTTTTTTTTTTTTTCCCCAACCTACTGCCTGTTGGTATTTCTTGTCATCGTGATAAAACATAAAATGACTGTTTTCTTGAACCCCATTCTGCTTCTTGTACAGTTGTTTGTACATAAAAACAGACATAAAATGAGAGAGTAACTGAAGCGAATGAGGAAATGAAACATCTGATTTTTGCTAATGCTGACTGGAGACAATCACCCTATGAGTATGAATTAAGTCAAAACCTTTAGGGGAAAATCATTAATACTCTGATACTTAAAAATTTTGTAGGTTATGTTGACCTTAAAATTTACAATTAACATGTTACATGTTTCATAGTTGTATCCTTGCTAGATACAAAACAAAAAATAAATAATAGTACTATTGCTTAAGTTCAGCTGCTTTTTTTGGTCTAAAGAGAAATCCTTTTGATCTCTGTCATTTTGGGATATGGCCTCATTAGGTTGTACTAGCTCAAGCGTAGCTGCAGTGCCAGTTTTTGGATTGGAATACTGTAGAATGGAGTAGTATAGCAGACAACTGTCCCTGACTTTTTTTGTCAACACTTGCATACTAATTGAGGTTCTATTATGCTCACTGGGGAGGCTGATACTCAGATTCAGTTGAATAATGTTTCTGTCTGCCTGTAAAGTGTTTTGAAATCCCTTAATATGATCGGCGCTCTACCGGCACTCTACATCCACAATCAGAGGGTGCAAAGGTAGCTTTTAAGAACGAACAAAATAATGGTGATGATTAATAACAGAAGTCTGAAATAAAATTCTGGTAAGAATGATTTGAGTGACCAAAGGACAGGAAACCATCTACATTTGAGGTGTTTTTTGTTTGATCCTTTTTTTTAACTACAATGTTTATTATCAATTCAGAAAACAAAATTGCCCTTATCATTCTAGTAACTGATAAAAATTAATTTTGTTTTCTTCTCTGATACAGTTATTACATAAATACTGTTTTTTTCACTTTTAGGAGTCCATTTGCTTGCCCTCCTTGTTCCCACTCTGATCTCCTATTTACTGAATGAAAATGCCTTTGCTTCTGCATCTACAGCATCTAAGGATCTTCATGAATTTGCACTTCAGAATCTAATGCATATTGGTCCACTTTACCCACATGCTTTCAAAACTGTAATGGGAGCTGCTCCTGAATTAAAAACACGTCTAGAAACTGCAGTCCGAGCAAGTCAGGCCAGCAAAGCAAAAGCAGCTGCTAGGCAACCACCACCCACAGTACATTCCACCCCAACAATTAAACTGAAAACCAGCTTTTTTTGAATTACTTTTGTTATTTTTGGACCATTAAGTACTCAGAAGCATTACATTATCCCTGATGTGTTACTGCATATATGTCTGTAATTTTGTGTAATTTGTACGTGAGAGGCTGTCTGATAGAGCTTTGTGTAATTACTTAAAATCCATGCATTACAAGGGAAGTGGTGTTACTTGTATTTATATAGATTTTTAGGAAGTTGAATGTGATCATATTTATGAATTTGTGTTATAAATTATCCACTAAAACCCCCTATTCTCTATCTGACTAAATAGTTTTATTTATTTTTAAAAGCTACCCAAATCTTTGAGTGGCTTTTGAAATCTGGTGATTGCTACCCTACCATTGTGCCAACACACTAACACAGTGGGGAAAGAGGGAAGAGGGGAAACTGTTATGAAGTACTTGCCACGTACTGTGGAGAATTTCAAGTGCAGAAGTATGCACTTTTTCCTTTTGAAAACAAAGTAGGGAAGGGGATTGACAGACCTTGTAGATCATTTCAGCTTGCATGAAAAAAAACAAAAACAAAGAATTGAAAATTTTCAGCCTTTCTCAAGGTGAATGATCAAGCATGCTGCCTTAATGAGTTGTCCTTATTTATGTGGTGTATATTTATTTCAGATCACTTTCCATGCTTGAAAATTAGTAAAGGATGCAACGTATCTCTTCTAAGAAGAATTTTAACGAATACGTTAGAGATTGAATTTGTAAAGAGAACTGTCTGATATCTGCATTTTTGACCCTCATAAGGTGCTGTGTGTTAGCAGTTTTTCCTACTCTGACAGACACTGGTTGAATATGATGATTCAGTGCTCTGCTTAGTCCAGACTCCTAGGTATTTAACTTCCCTGTAAGATTTTAGTCGCAGTGGGTATCTTATCTGTAGTTCTTGGTAAGGTTTGCACAGCCTAACCACTTGGGTGCTTTGTGCATGTACTGACCAGGGGAGCAGAACACAAGTGAGAGCCAGGCTCCAGTTTTTGCTTTCCCCTACCAAGCTTGTCTTTTTTCAAAAGCATGGGGCTCCCCTCACATCAGGGTGAGTCTGATCTGCAGATTTTGGAGTTTAGAGCTCAACTGTGCTAACCTTAAAGCACAGAGCCAATGACTCTCAATGTCTGTCTGTCTGCCCTTCCTATTGGCAGAAGTGCAGAACTATGTATTTTCTTGTGTATACAAGACTGACTTACATGAATTTTTTGATGCTGCTGTCGACTCTATGGGCTTTTATAGGGATCCCTTTTCTATAAAGGGAACGCTTTATAGAGAAGCCACGTAACTAGAAGCCTGGGATAGGCCTACTGAGTTTCCGTTCTGATGTTTTCCTGGATACTCTGTATTTCAGAAGCTTCTACTTCAACCCAAATATAACAAAAGGATAGTAAATAGAATTGAATATGATTAATAGTTGGTTGAAATAGTTGTGGATCATCGTTTTTTCATAGTCACTTGCCCCTAGTCTCTTTACCTGTGAGACCTTATATAACCCTTTAGTACTTATGCAAAATGAAGGACAAGACAATGCTCTTTTGCCCTGTTATATTTGGTGTGTGCAAAATATTTAACATAAAATCAGAAAAGGTTTTATTTCACAGCAAATACTTTAGTACTAAAGTGAGGACCCAAGTGGTGCATGTTCTAACCTTTCAAATGCTTTTTTTTTTTTCATAAAGATGTTATTAACCCAGTCTTGTTCCATTGTCCTACAGGAGTAAAGATTCATGCAGAACTAAAGACGCTATACCATACATGCAGAGGAAAGTAATTTTTCATCTTTGTATGTGTAGTGGGAATTAAATGGATTAATATATATCACTTTCTAATAACTGTTTCCAGCATTACAGAGATATATTGCTTAGAAGTTCTGAACCTATTTAACATTTGAGAGAAAGTATTAAGGAAATTCGGTACAAAATTGAACACAAAAAAAATTCCAAGTAAAATGAAGAAAATTATTTTATAACCATTTTTAGCTACCACGCCCCAGTAGTCTAGTAATTAATGACTTTGATGTTTATTCAGAACTTTTTGTCCATAATCAGGTTTTATTTACGTTAATTGTTGTCTCACCACTTTTATGTTTTAGTTAGACTCTAGTTAACAAGATGTCTCAAAACTCAGTCAAGCATAAGAAGTCAGTAGAAAAATATAAAAAAGTTAGTGGAAGGGAAAATGGCACTAGATAGATGTAGAGGGATAGAGAAGGGAGAAGTTTTTCTTTTTATGTTATGTGACTGTATACAATATGCACAACCTTCATTTCTATATATCCTTCCCCAATTTAGTCTTCATTTAATTCTTTGCTTGCTCCTGATACTAAAGGTACAACCTTGTGGTTTTACATAATATTTTGGCATCAAATTTAATTTGATTAAAGAAAAACACCTAATTTGAAATGCCTGGAGTATTTATTATTTTCACCCGCCTTTTTATCTTTTTCCTTGTCAGTGGCCTTTTTAATGTGCTTTTACGTAATACTCGTTTGCTCCATTTCCTCTTCATGTCTTTCCTCTCTCTACCATTTCCTTCCTTTCTGGGTGAGACTTGTTCTACCCTCTTCCCTCCTGAAGTCCCCCAGACTTCCCTCCCTCTCCTGTGCTTATGCTCCTGTTCCCCTCTGCTCTCTGATGCTCTCTCTAAGCTTCCTTAGGTGCCTTTCCCTCTTCAAAGCATGAAGAGGCTGTCCACCAGCCACTGCTCTAATTTCCGAGGGCAGGGTTGCAAAGCAGGCGAGAGTGGTTTTGGAACACCCAGAAGGAAACAGGAAGTGCTGCTTGAGTAAGCAGGGGGGTGCTCCAGGTGTGACTGGTGCGCAGCGAGGGCTGGCGGGGCACAGGCTCGGTACCTGCAGCAGCCGCCGGGGCCCCACACTGCTGGCACTTAGGCCTGCTGTAAAGCCTCCGGGTAGTAGTGTGTGTCTTCAGCCGGCCTCTGGTGCTGGTACATGTGTAGTGTGGAAAGCAAACCTAACTTTGCCTTTTGGCGAGGAAGGAGGGAAGGGCGCTGCTCCCAGCTTGTGCCTCCAGCCCAGGGCTTTGCTGTCAAGTCTCTGGTGTATCCCCATTTTCCTGCTCCTTGCAGGAGAGACAGAGCATGGGAATTCTGCAATGTTTTTCTGCTCCCCTTTTTAGCATTTCTAAGGATTTCCAAGACATCCCTGCAGCTCTGGGGGGATTTATAGTTCTTGGTGCCAAAACAGAGAAGGCGAGGGATGGAAGGGCAGGGCTTGACTGAAGTTTGTGGAACTCCTGCAAGACACCTGGCATCTTTACGTCCCCAGATTGGGCTGGGAGTGTGCCGGAGAAACTTAAATCCCGCTCTGTGGTGGAGATTACGATTAATCGGTGCTGCTGCTGCTCCTCGGAGCTGCCCAGCCCATCCAGCCGTTGCTTTGCGGAGGGGGCGCAGGGGCAGCTCCCCGCGGTCTCCCTCACCCCGCCCAGCCGCCAGGGCCCGGGGCTCCCTTGCTGCCAGCTGCCCCCTGCCGCGGCTTGCCTGTCTCCCCCAGGACTGCTTGTCATGTAACATTATTCCTCAAGGGCGGCGCGGCTGGGGAAAAATTCCCAGCGGGTCGTCCAGGAACTACGTTTCCCAGAATGCTGTGAGAGCAGCCGGGGCGAATCGCTCTCTGAAATTTGTCCTCGCCGGGCCACCATAGTAGCCGGCGGGGGCGGCTGTCAGGCGGTGACGGCGGGAGGGACGCGCCCAGGTTGTTGC
>JANHFX010021256.1:23210-85123 GCA_027560015.1 Chloroceryle amazona | reverse complement strand
GCCCTGGTGCCGTGCGAGCCCAGCCCAGCAGCAGCCACACCAGGGGATGTTCCCAGCACCTTCCCAGCTCCCAGTGCTGTGCTCTGCACTGGGAGGGCTGCTATGGGGGAAATTAACTCCAGCTCAGGCAGACCCAATACACCCTTTTATTTCATAAGATACTCTAAAAAGTACCTTTCTGTCAGTGTAAAGGGAAAGCAGACTATTCCCAAAGGGTGCTCTGAGCTGTTGCTGGATTTTGCTTATTTAACAAATAATTTCCAAACAAAAGCAGCTACTTAAACTGCCAGCAACCTCAGGTGAGTAAATGGATCAAGTTTACCCAGAGAAATTCTCTTCATCTTAAACAACAGTGAAAAAGCTTCAGTTTTCTGTACTGAGTATGGGAGTAACTCTTTATGATGAAGAAACCATCAGCTTCCCAGGCCATGGCACTGGGAGTTTTCATCTGTGCTTACTCTGCACTCTCACCGTGACCACCAGCCACGATGATCTCTGCTTGGCTAATTTAGTTTCTCCAGGTCTCTCTCTCAAAGCTGCCGGGTTTTTATGTCTGCACCCATCAAATATCAGGGAAGACAGGCAACAGGTCCAAAGTTGACTATCACACAGCTAGGTGGTGATAGAAGAGCCTAGTTCTTGGGGAAGCAAGCTCAGAAAACATATCCTGACCTACCTACATATTATGGACATGCAAGCTTAGCTCTCTTGACTTTGCTCATCTCTCTTTATACTTCTTCAGGCATTACAGCACACATCTGGGTGTTAACAAGACAGGCACTTAAATAAGCTGCTGACATAAGCCCAAACTCCCACGAGAAGGCCCAGACAACAGACTTCACTGATTCTTCTGATAAAGGCAAGTTTGGGGTTTTTTTTTTCCTCCTCCATATTTCTGTCAAGACGAAGATTTTTGCCGGTGCGATTGACGGCATTACCAGACAGTATTAGACAAAAATAGCTAGATCTAACTTTGCCTGGTAAGACAGCAATCAGCAGGCTCTCAGGCTAAAGGAAACCACCAACTTTAAAGATTTTTCTCCAGATCCAGGACTAAAATGATAGGGCAGGGAAAGGCTGAGGGCCTCTCCCTTAGACAAAGCGATAACCAGTAAATATTTAACTTGAGATACTTGCTGATTATGAGGCAGCGCAATTAGGAAAACACAACTGTTTCCACTTCACTGATACGTGAGTTTAAAAAGTTGTAAAGAACTTAACTTACCAACAGGCCTGCCCACTGCATCCATCTCGCTGTGAACTTGCTCGCCGTGCCCACGTCTGCTGCAGCTCCGTCAAGAGGAGCACAGCAAGACTGGGGCTGCACGCTAGAGACTGTGCCCTCTCCAGGAATAAAACTGCCCTTGGCAAGATAAGTTTTTTTAGAACTAAGCCCAGGCTCAGACAGCTCTTAAACCATCCTATGAAGCAGCACTGCCTGGGGAATTGTTCTCTGATTCAAGGGAGATGAAAATCAGTAGGAGAAAGGGAGGGAGAAGAAGTTACTGAGGCGGAAGGGGATTTTTCTGGGTTGCCCCTGGTTCTCATGACTCTCTCTGAGAGACGATTGAATGGACACTTTCCTAAGAGCTCATCATCATGGGGGAGGGCGGAATTTCCCTGGTCTCTATTTTGCTTTTTTATTTTTGAAGGCAACATTCCCATGCCTGCCATGGACACCCAGTTAGAGTTACCTTCTTTTTGAAATTATTTACTCAATTCCAGCCAAGGTTAGAACCCATGCTTTGTTTTAAGAAGAGATGGATGGCAGGTAGGTGTGCACTCCAATTCATCTTATTGAAATGCTTGTTAAAAGCCAATTTGCAGAGTCACTCAAATTTCACACCATTTCCTCAATCCCTTGTGAACCAGTTACTTATTAACACGGAGGCCAACCACCAAAGATGCTTCTCTGCCTCTTCCTTCTCTCCTTTGTTTTCCTGAGAATTACAACCTGCAAGGGCAAACACAAACCTGAGCTTGTTCCAGTGAGCCAACCAGTGGAGTTCAAGCAGGCACAGTCAGCTCCTTTCAAGCTGCTCACATCGTAATGGAAACAAGTTTAAGTTACACTGGTTCATTTTCCCTACTGTTCCTCTATTGCCTCGTGGATTTGGCAAGGAATCATTAGCCCAGCTCACTGCAAAGCAGTGAATAAACACTTGGAGATTTCCAGAGACCAAGGCAGGGAATGTGGGATTTGCTTGTGTACCACTGTGGTGCTCCATCAGCTCTAGCTCAGAGGGAGATGGGGGATGAACACTGAGCTGAGCAGAAAGAAAATGTTTTGGTGCTGCGATTCAAACACAAATCAATACTTGGAATCCATTTAAAGATCTGGGGTGAGGAGAACGTGGGCAGAGTGCACGTGTAACTTATATTTTTCACAGGAAGGAGCTGAAAACCAGTGAGTACAACACTGAAGAGTCAGTACGAGGACTGTGCAGTGTCCCACAGATGCTAGAATTTTACAGTTTTTCCAAAGTGCAGGAGATATGAACGCTCCTTGTGCAAGGAGGAATCTCAGGCTCTATAGCTGTCAGCTGGACTATCAGGCTCCAATATGATCACAGAATCATTAAGGTTGGAAATGACCTTCAAGATCATCATGTCCAACCATCTAATAAATATTATCAGGACCACCAAACCGTGTCCTGAGGTGCCACAGCTGGATGTTTTGTGAACCCCTCCAGGGATGGTGATTCCACCCCCTCCCTGGGCAGCCTGTTCCAAGGCCTCACCAAAGCGATAGGTTGCTAAGATAATAAACTCACAGTAAGAAGAGGTCTCCTCAAGCTCCTCTGTCACCCCAGGAAACTTGTTTAAATCTGACCTCTGCATCACTGGAGAGAAGTGCTAATTTCCTTGAGGGGTCCCGGCCTCTAATCCAAACCTCATCCATTCTCACACTCAACGGTGCACTCTACAGAGGTTGCTGCACAGAATGAATTCTCATGAGGTCCTGGCTCTGCACGTTCCTCTGCTTGGGTAGGTAGAGCCAGGGAAGCATTCAGCAGTTGTTCCTTGCCTGGGTTAAATTCCTTTGTTTCTTAATGGAGTGATCAGAGTGATTAACCCACCCGTTCAATAAGCTGGGAGCGCTGCCTATCACAGGGCAGGTTGTGAGGCTGCAAGTTCATAGGCCGTTCAACCATGGAGGTATAATTGAACTGGAATTGGGAAGAATGACCTTTACAACCAGTATCCTGCCCTAACCACCTTTCGCAGCCAAGCAAATCTTTCAGCCTCCTGTCCAAAGGCTGTGCCATGGAAATACACCACAGCTCCAACCACTGTTTGGGGAGAAGAAAGCATCACAGTGCCCCCGAGAAGACATCAGTTTGGGATGTTAGAGCTGACATGCCCTGGTTCACCTCCTTCACAGCAACATCGAGCTTCAGTAGCACCTCACAGAGTGGTTTCCAGGAACAGCTTTGTTGGGAGTATTTATGATTATAGCCATTTACTAGATCTAAAATTGCTTCTTAACATGATAGCCATCATCCTTACCCTCTTGTCCAAATGCTCCACTTTGGCCTAAACTGTGGTACAATGTCTTTCTGTGAGAGCTCCTCCTGATGCATGTTGTTGTTTGGTTCACCCTTTAAACATCGTTACCAGACAGTGTTAGAGTAGATCCAAAAAATCCAGCACTGTCTAGTAAGATGCCCACAGAGGACCATAGTCTGTCCAGCAGTTGGAGAAATGAAGCATCTATTAATTATTCCACATTCTTCAGGATGTCAGTGTTCCAGAAAAACTAACAGAAACGGCTCGAGAAAGATTGCCTTACATCACTGGGTGCTTAAATAATTTACCAAATATGGGATGGGCAGAAGGAAGCCATTTGAGATGAAAGGAGAGTTTGAAAAGCGGGGTGGATTTCAGGAGACAAAGGCAGCAGAAAAAGTCGATTTAATAAAGAGCTAAAATAGAAACATCAGGTTAAGTTCTATTTCAACATGATGTAAAAGCAGTGAGATTTCTTGTGTTTTGCTTCTTGGCTTCCTCCCTCCTCCCTTTTGAGTCACAAAAATACTGGTTCAAGTCTTTCCACTCGATTAAAAAGACATCTGGAAAATTGGCGTTTAAAGAAAACAGCACTAAAGAAGGGCACACAGAAGCAGCAAAGATGGCCTAACGTTTAACACGGGTAGTTGGGTACACGACAAACACTTTATTGTATTGGCTTCAGTTTAAGGGATGCAGACAAATTTGAGCCTGAAATAAAAGTGACAGTGACAGGAGGCTTAGGTGTACGGTTGTTTGACAGTAGTGTCATTAAACACAGTGAATACAAATGATAAAGATGATAAGGTGCCTGTTTTGTTTTCTCTCTGGTTTTTTTTTGCAGAAGAAGGGGGTGTTTGCTGCAGCACATCAGGCAACAGAGAAGGTAAAACCCTAGCACACGCTTCGAGCCTCGAGCACTCCCTGCGTAGGAGCTCTGGGCCATTCTAAGTGGGACTGTAACTCTAAGGACTCCAGATTTCTGCGTCGCTGCATCACCCGGGAGGAAGGCAGCAGGGTTTGTTTCGTTTTCCTTTCTTCACCCTGTATTGTCAGCCTTATCTCTCAGGGTAGGAACGGCTTCTCACTAGGTGATAGCTTAAGAGAGCTCTGCTCTGAGCTGTGCTGTGCAGGTAACGTTATACTGCATGTCATTTTTCTTAGAGCTGGAAGACACTCAGAAGTCTTGGCAGATCCAGCCCAGTATTTCAGACAGAATTTCATAGCACCTTTCTATCAAACTGTAAAGGAACACATTTCACCCAAGCCCCACTTGAGTGAACCATTCAGTTGACACTTCAGAACAGGGTTCAGGGAAACAACCAACCTTCTCAGTGCAAGTAATTAAACCCCACAGCACACCACGTATCGGTAAGGGATCTCGAGGGGAGGGGGCAGGATGCTGCTATTGTTGTCTTTTGGTGCTTAACACCTGCCAGGTCCAGTGAAACACCTGCCCATCAAGCCGTGTGTCAGATAAAACCAGCTAACAGCAATAATACCCTTCCGCAGCGATAGGCTTTAGAAATCATTATTTACAGCACCTTTAACATCCCACGCCTGGGAAGAATAACTTTCTGTATTGTTGTCATACTTGGCAAAGAACAAAAAGCCTCCATGAACCATTTCAGTCACCGTTCTCCCTTCCACTAAGTCCCTTTAGACTGAGCTAGCTCTTTCAAGGTGATTTTAAGCAGTATAATTGATTTAGGGAAAGAAACCTCCTAGAAGAAGAATCAAGCCCATCGTATCTTCAAACATATTTCAAGATTAATCCACTGCAGTAATGAAAACAATCCGAGGGAATGGGAGTTAAATCTCATTCTCTCCACCCCCTCTAGAAGTGACAAATAGATGTTAAAGAACAAAAAATATAGAAAATATCTAAAAATATTTATAAAGAGAAAACTTCACGTGTATACTTTACAGGAAAATTCAAAGTTTTGAAATAAATGGCTTTGCTATTAGGACATTGTACTGGAGGAGAGAAGTCTAGAGGAGCTGCTGTGAAATGGAAAGAGTCAGTTACGGTAGCAAAGCTGAGAAAGTAAACTCCACTTTTGATTTCAGCAGTCTAGTTCTTACATTATCTTGTATTTAGATGAAAAGAACATTTTGATTTTGCAAGAAAATCGTGAACAAGAGAACTCAGATGTCACATTTCAAGAAAATGTTTACTTTTATTCTCCAGAAAGCTATTTTTTCTTTAAAAGGAAATAAAAAGAACCCATTTGGAGCAGAGTACCTACATTCATCTTAACTGCTACAAAGCATTTTCATCTCAATGCATTCTATTGTTGCAGTATCAAACATGTTCCACACCAGTCTGCTACTTGCAGGCTCACTCTATCATTACTTTATCATTCTAGAGGATGGACAAGATTTTCTCAGGTTCATTTTTACTTTCTTCTAGAACCCAAAGCATTTTGGTTTAAATGTACTTATGCTTGGGGAGATTTGACAGTCGAGCATGGATTTCTCTATTGGCCACTAACCTCTGCTTCCAAATTCTGCTGTTGAACTTTTCCACGTTGTGCACGAAACACCATAATCATCATTACCAGGCAGTATTAGAAAAACAGAAAACATCCAATGCTGCCCAGTAAGATGGTAATGGCATCTCAGGATCATGGTCTACAAACAGCAGATATACCACAAGCTAGAAACCCTGAATATTTGGAGCAGAAAAACAAAAAGGGGAGGGAGGGGGAAGTACCACCTGTAGCTGCCCCTCCTTTGTGATTTCAGCAGTTATCAGAGGCTACTCCCTTGGGAGAGGTGGAAGCAACGATGTCCTGAAAAGTTATCCCAGAGATATTTGGCCAGGTCACGTAGTCCTGCCTCTTCCCACCATCCCCTGCCTGCCCCACACACCCCTTCAGAACTGTCACTTACCAATCAAGTGGTGTTATTTCTATTTACACCCAAGGAACCACACTTATGAACTGGAAGATGTCACAAGATGGTATTCGAGGTATGGACAATTACAGCCAACCTTACACCCTATCTGCTACAAATCAAAAATGAGGGGAGATGCCAAATCCAGGGAACCACACAGGGCTGCAGACTTTGGTATATAAATCTTACCTGTCTTCCAGTACCTCCAACCATTTACGTTTTAGCTATATTCTTATTAGACAATTCATATTTGCTGATCCCTTCAGTCACCTTTTAATCAGATTTATATCTGGGAACTCCAAAGATCTCACAGAGCATAGATATTACAAAGAATCTGAATATTTCCATGCTAAGAAGAGTGTTTGGAGCTTCTTCACATCATCTTGTAGCGTTCAGGAGATTTGTGTGTGTGTTTTTGTATGATATTGACTCTTATGCATTAAAAAAAATACCCCTAGTCCTCTAAACAACTCTGAGGCAACTGAAATAGTTATTACAATTTGCTCACCACAAAGAAACTCGGTGTTGACATTTCATACCCTTGAAAAGCAAAGAGTGTAGCCTGACAAACACCTTCCAGTGCATTCTGACACCCGCTGGAAATCTCTGTTTGCCAGACACTGCTGACAGATAAACCTCCCACAGCCCAGTGGCTATAGGATGGTGTTTGTCTTGCTCTCCCCGCACCCATTTCCTCCTTTACCTGCTGAGTTTCTTAACCAAACCCACAACAGTACAACAATAAAATGACCTCCAGCTCAGCAAACACTGAGGGATGCAAAAGGTGCTGCTGGAAGTGGAGGAAAAGAAATTTTCATTTGGGTCCAGATAACTCCAGGTCAGAAAGGTGAAATTCCTGAGGAAAGGGAGCTGGGGTTTTAATTTGGAAAAGCAACGAGAACAGAAATATCCTCACAGCTTGTACTGGTGACAGCAAAACTGCAGTAGGGTGAAGGCCACTCCCTGCAGCACAGTAACCAATGGAACAACAGGGCTGCATCCAGTGTAAAGATGGTGAAAATAAAGTGAAAACCAGCTAGAATAAAATGTGGTGAAATGACAAGTCAAGACATTGTTACAACTAGAATCCCAACCCAGTTTAAGACACCTACATCTCTCACCATCCTGTACATCCCCTGGTAGTTCAGGTGGGTCACTACACTCCAGATCAATGGAAATGAAAAACCCAACAAGCCTCCTGGAGGTGGGTTGCTTTTGGCATTTTGTGGGTTTTGTGGTTTTTAACCAGAGGAGACTGAACTTTGTCTGTCCCACTAAAGGAGCTAAAGCAGCAGCCATGCTGCACTTGACCATTGCATCAGGAAGTGTCCTCCCTACATCAGTAACATGGAATAAAGTCAACAAGAAGCAGAACTGGATAACAGCTCTCTGTCTAAAGTACTCTCCATGTTGGATGGGATAGGTGTAGCTGAAATAAAAGCAGCTAGAACAGAGGTTTTCTAAACAATAAACCCCCAGGCTGTGTTAAACTCTGGATCGATACATAGCAACCAGACCTGTTACCAGATTCACATGGATAATAAACATTTGCTGCACTGGCCAGAGTCTACATGAACACATGCAAAGAGGCCTGGACTGTGAGAGCTGGAAATTCTGGCAAATGAAACCAGACCACGGATAGAAAAGTCCGTTCAGCAGCACAGAATCACGGGCCAGAAACCCACGGAGAGGTTCTAACTGTGGGTTCTGGTCTCGTGTCTCTTGGGAGAGTTTTATGGCTCTTTGAAGAGGATATTTTGAGGGGGGGTGTCAGAATAGATACCAATCTTACTGTTGCCACCCTTGAACCCTCTCTCGCTGTCAAAAGGGCCTTTGTTTCACCTCGACATTTTATACAACAGCAGCTTTGGAAAGCTGCTAGGAAAGGACTTTCTCACTTAAAAATAGGGACTGCAAAAGGAAAAATGCAGAAATATTTTACACTAGCATTTGAGTGCTCTGCCATTGCCCCACCTTCTCGTGACAAGGAACGGAGCGATGCCGAGTGTGCCACAGACTATCAGAGCTGGGGTGAGATGAGACATTGTAAACCCCAGGCCCTTGCTCATTTTCTGAACTCAGCTGGAAAAGGTCCTGAGCTACCAGATCCAGCTTTAGATGACCTTTATCTACCCAACCCTAAATCTATTTCTGAGGACATCTTGAAGATTCAAGGGAATCACCACTTAATTTCTGATGTCCTAGGAACCAAGCCAACAGGAACAGCTGTTGGCTTGATCCTGCTGCTTCCCAGTGGTGCAGGGATATTTCATCCTCATGCAAAGTATTTTCCTCTGGGGCCCAGCTAGAAGGTGACACCTCCTGCTTTTATAAACCTGAGAAAAACACTGTCCTAGAAATAGACTCTAAGCTAACAAGTCACTGTCCTAAGGCATTCAGTAGCAGTCCTGCACCTTCTGGGTCTCCAGATCTTTCCATCAGCCAATTTCTTACCATCAGAACCTTTCAACCATTTCAGAGCTGTTGCACTGACCCAGATGCACGTTCAAGCCAAAAAAAAGAAGTACATAAATGCCACAAGTTAATGCTTAAAAGGTAGAAGATCCAAATCCTGCCAAGAGATTCAAGAGGACACCTCTTTCCATGTCCAGAATGTACAAAACTGCCAGTGGACAGGTCCCTAGCCAGCAGTATTACACCATCTCTTACACCTCTCCTGCTCACCAGAGGTGGAGAACACCTAAAATAAAGAGAGATTTCAATAGGAAAGGCAAGTTCCTTCTGCAACAGGTGTAGGCAAAAGGGAAAAGCAGAAAGAATAGGAAATGAGGAGTTTTTTTAGGGCCTTTTACTTTCAGAACTCTTTCACTCTCCTGACTTTCACGCATTTTGTGATAGAGAAAAAACCCTCGAGGTCAAAGTAGCCCTAAGGAAATGCCCTTGCTGCTTGGAAGGCCAAAGTTCCTTCCATAAAGCAAGGTGAGTACATTAGGTGGGTTCATTGCAAAAAAAACCCACACGGTACGTGAAGTGGCAACTACACACAGGTCCTGCCCAGTCTGTCACTGTCCCTCAGCCCAGGTGTTCAGGCCCTTCTCCAATGACCTGGAGAGAAGCATCGTTGTCCCTCTTCATTTAAAGCACCTTCGCTTCTTACTTTGCCTTTTGCAATTGCAAACAAAAGGCCAAGTAACCTATGGGGGTGTGCTGCTGCAAACAGACCTGCTCTGAAAGCAGTGAAATTGGATCAGCCAGTTGCCTTCACACGTGCTGAGAGAAAGACACAAAAATAAGAACTACTTTGGAATAAATTCACTGGTGAAAGGTGGATGGCATGAGGGGTTGGGACTTGATGATCTCCAGAGGTCTTCCAACCCCTACCGTTCTATGATTCTATGATTTCCTACATCTCCTTATAGGAGGGAGAAAAAGTGGTTTTAATTAAAATCCTTTTCTTAAAATGCCATCTCCTGTGCTGAGAATTTTGACAATAGATTCATTCTGCTCTGTCCACGATCTTCCTTGATAGAAGAAATCACAGAATGTTTGGGGTTGAAAGGGACCTGGAAAGATCAACGAGTCCAACCCCCTGCCAGAGCAAGATCACCTACAGCAGGTCACACAGAAACGTGTCCAGGTGGGTTTTGGATGTCTCCAGACTTTGCAACCTCCCTGGGTTATTTAACATGGATAGGATATTTAATGTGGTGTGACTCGGGGAAGGGTTTGGGCCAATGAAACTCTTGCCTCCTTGCCTCTCAACAAGCGACAATACAACGTGCAAGTCATTGCTATGTCAGGTGTACCTGCCAGGAGCAGGATTTGACTCACAATACATTACTGTGAACAGACAATGCTGCAATATTATGCAATCAGAAGTTACAGCAGACCAGAAATTACATCCAGTCCTTCCTCCATACCCCTGGGAGAACTGTTCTCAAAAGACTCCTGAGCTACCTTAGATAGGGCTCCCGAAAGCCCTTGCATCAGACGAGTTCTCTGCAATGTCCTCCAAATCTCTTTCCAGTCAAAGTATGGCTTTTTTACTGGTGTACAGTGTATCAAGACAGTGTGGTCAGCACACCATAGGTCATGCTGCCACCTCCAAACAAGCTAAAAACCACCTTCCTAAATGTATGAGAACCACATCCCAGCCAGACAGTCACTTTCAACAATCACTTCTTGTCCTGTACTGACTCTCATCAGAGCTAAATACCTGAAGATTAAGTCAACCAGTAGAACCTGTTTAAAAAAACACAAACAAACACCACCACCCCCAAAAATAACCCAAAATAACCACAAACCAAAAAAAAACCAACCCACCACAAACCCAAACAAACCCACCTCTGCCCAGATTTCATATCTAAGCTGGGAAATGGTGGCATGCCACGGTAAAAACAAAGGCACATATTTCTTAGCTGCATGGTGCAGTTCTAATAAACAATCCCTCTGCCTTGCTGTCGTGTTAATCATTATTGAACCTGACAATGGCTGGTGAATTTTCTTTTTAAAGGCTCATATCACTTGGGTCCTATCCATTATCACTGTGCAATGAAAATGATGTCTCATGGGAAAAAAAATAATATATATATAAATTAAAAGCTAATATTTTAACAGACAAAAAACTGCAAAATAGTTTCCAAGAAGACCCAAGTCCTTCACAAGGCTCTTTCTGGAAATCTCTTAGAGCTAATTCATTAAAATAATAACCATAATCATGTTTTACTTAACTGCTGTCAACAATAGATCACAGCACAAGAGAAAGAGCCTTTGTCCCATCTTCTGCACAGTGCTGCAGCTGTTGAACTCCTTTTCCCATCACTACCATAGGAAATGCTTTACATATAAAGCAAGAAGCTTCAGAAGCTATAGGTAATGAGTTCAAGAAGCTACACTACATGCAAAAATGTGGCAATTTTATGCTTATATTAGCAGGCAAAAGACCAACACCCAACCTTGCTCTCTGCTAAGATGTACGTCTGCAATACCAACTGAAGTTAGAGAGTTTATACAGCTCTTACCACCAGAAAACTGAGACCAGAAAATTAGTTTTCTTTTTATCATGGGTTTAGTACGTGGAGTCGCTGCTACTTTAAAAGTTTAACAGCAGCTAATATGAGTTAGGAAAAAGGTTTTATAAAAACAAGCTTAAAAGGTTATCATTTTGGGTGACATTCTCTTTGAGAAATGCATTTTGATCTCCACATTTGCACGTGCAGCTCTGTACACAGGCTGGGAAGAACTTTCACAATTCTTTTTCTTTACTACAGGAGCTGCCAAGAATTTCATAAACCAAGGAACATTCTGCTTAGTGTTCCCCGAGAAGGTTACTCAGAGATGCAGCCAGCGCTATGGAATCGACATATCACAGCTCCCTGCTAGCCAGGGCTGTGCTTGGAGCAACAGACTCCAAAGCACAGACCCCCCAGAAAGGCACAGCCCACTGTGAGGATGAATTACAGAGTCTTTTATCCAGCTCAGCCTGCAGAGAGACAAGGCAGATGGAAGCATTCACTTTTAAACGCACACGTTTCTCAGATGAATCCTCATTTCACGGCCAATAGCAGTTCTGAACCTTTTGGCTTTTTAATGCTCAATCCCACGTTTCCTCCTCTCTAGTTCAGCCAAGGAAAATAGTTTGTTAGAAATGCTTGTTTCCCGTTGGACTAACAAACAACTTGGTCTGGTTTGAGACTTAAGACCTAGCAAGCACATGAATTATTACCTTATTATTATCTGCAAACTATCCATCCAGCTTGCTGCAACATTACCACTGCTAGTGAAATGAACAATCCATGCCCACCAGAGGACTGAGAATTAGAAGAGTTTCTGGTTCCATAGCAGATGGCACTTGCTTTTAGTACTCTCAATACAAGTTGTGGCAATAGCACACAATTAAGAGCAATTAAATGCTTTGTCTGGAGAGAGTAACACAAAGTTGTTATGGCAGAAGCAGGGCAAGGCTGAGGTACATCATAAAAAAGGAAATAAAATCTCCAAGCCAATCAGACTAGAATATACATCATATATTGAGAAATAAAACCTTCCTCTTTCACCTCCTTTCATCTCCCCAAGCCAGTATTTTACAGGTAGGTCAGCAAACAGGGGGAAACTCTACCTCAGTCATTAGCAGAATCCTTCAGAAGTGGCAAGTCAAGAAGAGAAGGAAAGAAAAAGACAGGAGAAGGGGAACATGGAAGAAGTTGGTTATAGCCTTACCGTTGTGAAACATCAAGGCACAAAACTCAAAGTAAAGAAAACATAATAAAAACCAACCCAAAACAAACAAACAAACAAAAACCAAATAAAAAACCCCAAACAAAAAACAACCGACCAACAAACCCACTACCAAAAATCCCCCAACCCCATCTCATTTTTCTGAGTCCTCAATAGTGTGCTTTCTCTGGCTATTCGGGACCCATGAAATATAAAACCACCTTAATGGTCGCCCAGGTTACCGACTTCATTTAGTTAATCATCACCATTATTACCAATGTTCAGGCCTTGAGAAAGAAAAAAGCAAAGAATGACTGAAGAGGAGTGGAAAACAAGGAACTTAAATGAACCCCACCCCCACTTTCTTCCTTCCCCCCCCCCCGCTTTGTTTTTTTAACCAGTATTAGTAATTAGCTTTGGACCTATATTACCTTAATTTCTCCTCCCCTCTTCTACTTCCTTACCTGCCTCCCCCACTTCTCAAGTACAAGGACAAAGTTCCAGCTGCCTTAAAACAATTGGGTATCAATTATCCTGCAAGTGGGAAGAGAGAGATGCCCATTTCTACCCAGGTAGCTGCAGGTCCGGAAAAGAATGCAGCTCCAGCGGGGTTGGGGGGGGGGAATATCTTGTTAGTTAACCTGTGGGGTTGAGCCTTAATCAATAGTCAACAGTGATGAAAAGAACAAAGCTTGTGAAACTTAAGCCTTTATATCTTTGAGCTCCATCAGATAAAAGCTATACCTGGAGTTTGAAAGGACAGGCAGGCTTACTTGAAAGCTTAAAAGCGTCAATGCAAGCTAAGATCTGTTTTAGAGCTCAGTCTGCTTATTGTTCATAATTACTTCTGCCACAGCCTAAGATTAAATTAAAGTAAGACCCTAAAACTGACTTATTTGACTTGAAAGACAAAGCCATTTCAAAATAACCCAAACCAATTGAAGTGAAATGTGCATCTCGATTTCCTTGGGCCACTTTCCCTCTGCCCAAAGCACGGTAAGATCATCCTAATTAACTTGTTTTCTAAACAAAATGAACAGCTGATTGGACATGGATTTCACATCCACTTCGCATTTTTGTAATACTAAATCTCATCGTGTGCCTTTTTAGTAGAAATGCAGGAAATATCACTTCAGCTTTCCTCCATGTTTTTCAGATGAAGGATGCTAAGAAAACCTGAATTCCTACGGGAGTAAACCATCACCAAAAGAGTGGAAGCCTAGGAGAGTTTGTCAAGCTTTATAAGTATCATATTGGAACAATTTTCAAACACTATCATGAGCTGGTATATTTTTTAACGTGTCCTTTCTTTAATTTAGAGTCTGATTAAATTAAAAGCATCATTTCAGGGAGGATTTTCCTCATCTCTTGGAAATAAAGATTTTTTTTTTTATATACAATACTATAGATCAGTAAAATTGTGTCACCAGGTCAGCTTCAGGACTCAGAGTCCTTTGAACTCCTTCCCTGTTCAGATCAACATTTCAGCTCGCACTAAACATGGGCAGGCTCCAGACCAAGACTGTCCAGTATAACCATCAGAAGAATTTAGCCCCTGCTCCATTTGAAACACTAAACAGCATCACTGTACCCAACACCTAGAGCTCCACTCTGGTCACCCCCAGATCTCAGTGAATTCTGCAAGACTCCAGATTTTTAAGTTCTGATTATTAGCTTTTCTACAATGAATGAAAAGAGCCAAGGTTGTGTTGATGATTGCCAGTGTGAGTGAGTTAATTCAGGTGAGGAATACCTGTGCCTTCACTGGGATCATCACTTGCTGTGCAGAATGGGAAGAGGGGGCAGTACTCAGGGTTTGTAGCCAAGTTCCCAAAATCCTGGCGTTCCTACCATTTTCTACTATCCTGTAACATTTTAGTTGCCTGAATTTAGTTGCCCACACACAAGTGTCTTTTAAGAGCCCAAATTCTCCAACTGTAATAATTTATTATACTACTACTAATAATAATAATCCAATAGTTGAATTAATGAATTCTGAGAGTGATTCAGACACCCACAAAGCAAAGGTGCTTTCAAAAGTCTTATCATGTAACACTCCCAGCCCTGTGCAGGCACTTTGGACGCCCAGGTTTGCAAGGAAGTTCAATAAAAAAGGGATCAAAACCAATTAAAAAGACTGAGACCATTGCTGAATTTGCCAAGTCAAAATTAATTGTTTAGTCCTGCCCATGAACCTCGTAGCTGGCTGGAGTATTTCTGTATTCACATACAGCTAGAACAGCACCTACTTTTTTAAAAAATTAATGCTGTTTTCTGAGGTTGAAGCAAGCCTAAACTAATCTGCTGGTACCGAGACATCTAAAAGAAAGCAAAATTAATATTTAAATCATGGGTTTCTTTCAAATAAAAAGTGAAGTCAGCTGAATTAAATACTCAAATACAAGAATATCAGCTAAAAAAGAGTTAACCTCAGTAACATGAAGGGATAACTAAACCAGAAATATTTCATGTATTCCTGAGAAGATTTTTCAGAAAAGAGCTAATAAAGACCTTCTTGAACCTAAATAAATCAAACAGCATTTAGAGTGGGACAAACTCTGCCTCCTTATTTCGGAAAACTTAGATACTCTGCAACATTTGCAGCCCAAAGCTGAAATTATTTCAAGCTTTGTGCCTCGCAGAACATTCTAGAAGACTGTTTTACCAAAGGGGTGGAGGGAACGAGTGAGCAAACATTTTCTGCTGACTCCCTCAGTGTCTACAAAGCCTAATGCCTCTTCCTGAATCTGGGCAGATGAATTAATCAAGAAGGCTGCTTGCTTACAAAACACCTCTCGCTCCTCATCCAAAATGAGCACATTATCCACAGTATCACCTACCAGCTGCCAAGCAAGCTAGAAAAGATGAGAAGGGGCCTTTTAGGTACCTCGATTATTCCAGCCTGAGAAAGCAGCACAGCTATTACATCCAGCCCACAACTAGACTTCATGCTTCAAAAATGAAGCAAACCACTTTGTTTTGTCTCCTCTCTCTTTGGTGCCCAACTCGCAAGCGCAAGTAAAGGCTCGTCATGGCTGGCACGGGGAGCTCCACGGCGAGAGGGAACTAGCACCACAGTGAAGAGCAGATTTAATTATTCTCATTTTGTCATGCAGGAAAAAAATAAATAAATAACAGGGGGTTGAAAAAAAGCCTCAGGTAAGAAAAGAATAAACAAAACGAGCCCAAAATGGCTCCTCCGTGCCGTGAGCGGAAACCAATGACTACAGCAGAACCAGATCTCTCCTTGACTTCCACTTTGTTTCAACAAAAGTGTTGCTTGAAAAAACCCAAATCTGTTTCCTTTACTCCCAGCACCCTACCCGAGCAATCAGTTTTGGCTCTAAAGTAGTTGAAAAACTAAAACTAGAGGATGAGGTGTTCTGCAATGGCAATAAAACGCAATATAACGCATTAAAACGCCAGGGAATTTACAAACTACTTGGAAACTGGCAATCGTTACGCGAGCCGAGAGCAGACCTGCGGTTAGAAACGTCGCCGCGGTTAATACCCACGCTAGAGCCTCTTTGAAATGCAAGGCTTCTCTTTTGAGAGAGCCTTCTTAAATTTTACACTCATTTTATTTTAGTCACAATAGACCTTTTCCAAAGCAGTCTGTCTTTTTGTTTTTTTCTTCTCCTCCCCCCTCACCCCACCTCCAAGCTCTCCCTGACATCTCAGTGAAACCAGCTTCCCCCCACTGGCTCCCTCCTATTCAATTTCTTAGTTCTGCTTTTACCTGCCCTGACTGGTTTGGCTAGTTGTAAAATGAACGTTTGAATTCATGCGCTGCTCTCCCCTCCCCCATAACTCGGAGCAGACAAAACCTGATATGGACAACAAAACCCTCTTTAATCTACCTGGGGAAAGAAGGAAGAAGAGAAAAGAGGACAGAGTCCTACAGAAAGTGAAGCTGAGAGGAGAATATTGATGAACGAGTTACAAAAGGCACTAGAGAAGCCGCTCTTTGTGCTAGTTAGATCACTTTTTACCACAGCACCTGGACTCTATGGCTTACCAGGACCATGAACACACACACACGCAAGCAACTTCAGTGCTGGAAGCACAACCACCTTCTCCCAAACCAAGATCATCAGCCTTCAAGTGGGTAATAAAAAAGACGAAATGATCAGCAGCAGAGCACGCACAAGAGTTTTCATCTTCCGATCTTTCCGCGTCCTGGAAAAGATGAACTCGGAGCGAGAGGCGTTCGCGGCGAAATTCACGCGAAACAAATGAAGACAAAAATAGAACCGTACCTGAAAAAACAACACACTTCTAAGTTGTATTAGACTACTGAAATAAAACCAAATTTATAAAAAATAAAAGAAAATTAAAAATACGAAAAAAAAAAAGGAAAGCAAAGGATTAAAACGCGCGTGGTTTTCTTCGCAGCCCAGGGTGCTGTTGCTTGTTTAAGCTGGAATTGAGAAGAGACGGCGAGTGTCTAAGGCTCGTCTTACATGTAGTCCTTCACCCCTCCCTGCGCAGGTGCATTCTTTCCACCCAACCAATCTCCTTGCCTCTAGCTATTAACAGGTGTGTCCTCAGCTTCTTTTGGGAGCGGCCAGGGCGAAACCAACTTGTGCGCCGCAGACGTGCTGGGCGGGAGGGAGACCGGCCTCTCGAGGGGCTTGCCGGGCTCGCTGCCTCAGCCTCTGACAAAGAATGAGTTATTTATCAAGCGTAAATTCTGTATTTGATACTGCTCTTCCAGGGTTCAACTTGTGCGCCTGCACGATCCCTTCAGATCCTCTCGAGAGCAGAGGCCTACCAGCAGCCAAGAGTTTGGGATGAAGGAGACGACTTCTCCCACCTTAAAACCAACCTCCAGGCACTCTGCATTACAAACCAATTCCCACCTGCCCACCACCATGCTGCTGAGCTGATAACTAATTGTTCAGCTAACCAGAATATGACTCCTGTTGAACCAGAGATGAGATTATTTAACTGGAACTCTGCTAGGCCATCAACAGAATAGCGGAGATGTCGATGGGTTGATGGTTGCTTTTCCAAACAAAAGATGCAACACACAGAGAGATAATCTAAGGCACAAACAGAGCAAGGCAAGGAGTTGCCAAAGGACATCCCCAGAGTCTTGCTGGTGAATCCACAAAAGCTGTTTCTTTTTCCTGAAATTTATCAGGAGCCTGAATTCACACAAAACAAATGAACCATGTAGCCTTGACACCCACATGAACCACCTAGCCTTGACACACAACGTAGCTTCAGAAACTAAGAAAAGGTCCAGCCAGAGCTCAGGTCTCCCAGTATACAAGCTCATAAGAACAGAGGCCTACGACTGGATCCCTGTGCCCATTTTTGATACGGACATATGGGAAGACTGTTAAAAAAAGGTCCCTTTTTTGGCTACATCGTGAGCCTGACTTCTCTTTCCCTGTACAAAATGCTTCTTGGATGATAAACAAGAGGAATTTGTTCAATGACATAACCTAGTTTGGAAAGTATTGAAGGATGTGGAAAAGGGGTTCAGATAGAACTGATGGTCAGTTCTCAGTGTGCTTAGTAACGGAGCATTTAAAGTAAAAGAAAGGAAAACTAAATCTGTGGCTTTCTAAATAGCATTTTCATCCCCTTTCAAGGAAGTTTTCAGAAAATTCCCATCAGTGTCAAGAAAAAAGAAAAACAACTAAAATGTTTTCTCCTTGTTATGAAGGAAGCACACTCGCATTTCCCATGAAAGATGTAGCTAATGAAACAACAAATTATCATGTTAATTAGCTCAACCAGTGGAAGAATTCCCCAAAGACACAACTTTTCCTCATAACTAACTCAAGAGAAACCTTGGAAACCGATTCCTCCTGCAAGGGCATTAGACAGTTGGCAGTTCCATTATACTGTCAGCTGTGCTTCTGAGCAAGCTGGCTTGTGCCTTTTCATCTCTGACTTGCCAGAGCTGTCGTTTCAAGATGAACATTTTTTTGCCTTCAACAAGTCTAGCTCACAATATTTTGGAGAAAGTGCCTGAAATAACCAAATCTGCCATTCTCAAAATAATCTGAAAGTCAAAAATTAATAACTAGCATTCCAAAATGAGATTTAGGTGCCCATTGCCTTGGCAGGCACAGTTAGCATAAGCAGCATCTATGCACTGTAGGCAACTACCAGCCTCCTAAAAACATACCCTACTGGGATATGCGCACTGCAACTGGGAGATGTGACAGAAGCCTGTGGAGGGTCCTCTAAACTGGTGGGTGTAAGTGCTACAGTGACGTTGGTTGCAACATAAATGGTAAAATCCTGATGCCAGTGTCCTACATTTCTCAAAAGATTAGGTCTCATTGATCTTTTCAGCTCTGTCTTGACAGTGACTCAACACCCAAGGGAAGAAAACCAGCCCAAGTCTGTTAGCGTATGCTGCAATACCATCCTGTATTGCAATACAGCCTCGGCAGGGCCACCTAGATACTTAGAATATTTGTTTGAGATTTTAACCTGCTTGGACATCAGCAGCTTTGACCTCTCAGAAATCACCATTTTGTTCTCTCTCTGAGGCACCCATCACTAAAACTTTTGAGACAGTTCACAAGTAGCCAGACAGTCCATCCAATCCGCAATATGTTGTTGGTGCACAAGCAGACCTACTTGCTCTTGCATCAGTACCTGGCCAGGACACGGCTTAGCTGCATCAATTATTTCTGATTCAACCCCTCTCCAAGGCCTACATCTGTTCCTGACCTCTCTCTGCCTGTCTCAACAAAGCCTCCATCTCTGATCTCCCCGAGGCTGGCCAAAACAAAGGCACGTTTCTCCCCTTCTGTAGTGCATCAGTCACCACCTCCTTTCACAGTCCCCTGGGGGTCACCATCTCCATCCTGCCTGTTGTACAGGCACCTACCTGGACCCACCCTCATTTTGACTTTTTTTTTTTTCCTGTGTCCTATTCAAGCCACCCCCTAAGTTTGAGCATCAGTAACTATAATGCACACAGCAGCAGTCGGAGGATCCCTAAGAACTCCTCCAACCAAACCCCGTTTCCCCACAACTGCACTTTTCTACTCTCTGTTCATTTATAATGTTCTATCCAGCCTTGAAGGACAAGACACAAACAACTAAATTGCTGTGACAGAGGAAGACAAGCATATCTTTCCTTAGAAAGAGACCTTCAATATCTACTAATGAGCCTCTCTTATCAGCAACAACGACAAAAAGAATTAATTATCAGCAATAACCAATACACACGAATCCTGGGTTAATATGCAGGAGCCATCTGAATGCAAAGACAGCATATTTACATACGACATACTTGTCTGATGATGATCCTAAACACTTCTCTGCCATATCAATCCCATCTCTATGTGGCTATTGTACCTCATTTCAAGCCAAGAACAGTAGCCCATCTTTTGCACACTATAAAGTGCAGGTCAGGAAGACTTATCTGGTGCCTGTGTCAAGAAAGAGTTATGATAATTGTCTACAAAGTTCTTTGATGTCTCTAGAGCTCCCACTTGTAAACTTCACGTATGGTAATGTGACTGACCACTGACCTGTCTCTGTGTCTCAGTGTCTGGATATTTTTCAGCCCAACAGCACAGTGACCAGGTGCCTTACAAAAGTCATGAGGTGAGCTTGAAAACATCTATAAAGCATAAGGGCATTGTTTTATCTTTGAGGAATTGGATGGGAGAGATGAAGAGAGATGAAGCGACTTGCTCAAGATCATATAGAAGAATCTTTGGCAGATACAGAATATCCAAGGTGTTATGTTCCAGCCCAGTACTTTGATTTCTCATCCCTTCCCACTCTATCTCAGTCAGTACTGCCACTGACAGACGGTGAATTCTACTGCCACACAGGACTGTGAAATTAAAACCAATTTTCATTTCTATTCTCCCAAAACTGTAGAACCCTGAACCACCTATTTAAATTAGAAATAGTAACCAGGCACAGTTACTGTAGAACCACACCACAGGATGTTATTGACACCAGAAGTTTAGTAGGAAACAGATGATCAAAAGAAAACCCTGAATATGGCTATAGGATGTGCATGGCTTTAGGCTGGTTGGAGAAAGAAAATGCTCCTTGCCACACAGTGTAGCATTTCTTGTGTCAAAAATACACATTTCCTTTCACAGCCATGCTTCATAGCAGTTCATTCATCTTTTTTTTTTCAATAGGCTCCTATTGAAATAGGTTCCTGCTTCAAACCAGGCTGCAAACCACACTGGACTTCTGATCCAATATTCCAATTCTTTGTTCCTAGCGTGGCTCTGCAGAGAGGGGTCACACCAGTGCAGCTCCACAGAGCTGTTTATTTCTTTCACCCAAGAGCTAGAGCCATTAGTATCGCTTGCTGCATCACCTCAATCTCTTTTATCTTCTTACCTGTGCTCAGCAGCTCATTGTACAATCTGTAGAGTAAAAGGCACAAGATTGTACGTGTGGAAGTTGTTAGTCCAGCACGGCCCTGCACTCAACAGTGCTCCTGAACCCAGCACCTGAGACAATTTGCAGCGGTGCCCGTTGCCAGAACTATGAAATGCTGTGCAGATGGGCGAGTCCACTAAATGGTAGGCTGATAGGTGAAACCCAGGCGTGTTTATGAGAGCAAAGTTCAGTTCAAGGCACCACCTGTCAGGTCAGGAATAGGAGTCATCGCAGGAGTAACCTTCCATGTCTTAACAAGTTAAGCAAGCAAAGGAGGAGGGGAGAAATATATTGTTCTTTGCAGCGTTTAGAGAGGTGCAATAACCTGGAGGGATGGCTTGCATGGAATCAAACACTCCACGGCTAAAACATGTCCTGCCAGTGTTAGTGTCTCAGGTATGTTTTGCTGTTTCTTTACTCTGAAGATGACACAAGCAGAAGGCAGGTGAGCCAGACTAATCTGGGTTTATTTGAACACGGAAGGAAAGTTTTATAGTCTTAGAAGCTTTACCTTCTCTTTGCAAACACACGAACTTGAGGCCAGCCACCCAACCTGTCAGATTTCAGTCATGTTTCCATAGGGCACAAGCTGGTGAACAAGTGAAAGGTAAGATATTGCACACACAAAACCTTCAGCACCACGGCATTGAAGGGAGCCCCAGGAGAGGTCATCAACTGTCCCATTAATCAATGCACAACACCCTCGAAGGGGCCTGGTTGGCAGGGCTGTGTGTCTCTGGTTGCTAACAGCCAGAAGAGCTGCCCCTGTTCCAATCAAAGCAAACAGAGATAAAATAAAGAGCCTGGCGACAGTGTACTTAAAAGGATGCTAAGCCAAATTTCTGAATGAAAGGCACCTCAGAGTCAGGAAATGAAGCTGAGCCTCAAATGATGATTGTCCAACCTTTTTTTCTCACCTTTTAAATGGCCTTGGACTCAGCACATAATTTTTGAGAATCCAGCTTAAAACCCCTCCTTGAGACCTTGTTTGCAGAGTTGCTGTGCAGCAGCCCTGGCTGAGGTCGATGAAAGCACCACGTTCTCTTCTTTCCTATCACCAGAACTTCAATCCCCTATCCAAACTGAAGCCTACACCGTGGTCACCAGCGAGTCCCAGCCAACCCCATCTTCCTCTGAGGTAAAGCTAAAAGGGGTCACTGAGCTCCTAAACAATAATTGGAAAGTTTCTACCTTTTCCTTCTGGCTAAGCTCCCTGCCACTCCTCGCTGCCTGTTGTAAAGTGCAACAGCCTGGCATCTGGGTCTGCCTGAACTCCCATCTGCCTACTCCCCATTCGGACACAGTTGAGTGAAAAGAAAAACAAGGAAAAATAAAAAGGGGGGGAGGTGTATGGAACAAAGTCTTTCATCTTCATAGCAGCAAGATTTTTAGATCTAAAGAGCTGCGACTCTCAGCTGCTTTAAATTGAGGGTTATGGCTGCCAACTACCAATCTAAAGCTACATATTAGTTTTCACCCAATCCTGTGTTGTTCAGGACATCGTTTTTCTTGCCCTTTGTTTCCTCTCGGATCAGTTAAGTGGAAGCAGGTGTTTTCCTGCCCTGCTAATCTCTAGTACATCCAGTCAGGCCCTGCAACTGCTCCTGTGTCCCAGACAGGTAAATGGAGCCAGGCATTTAGCTGCTGTGGAAGGTGGCCATGATAACAGCTCCATCCAGCAGCCCCATTCAGTGGTTGTCCTTTTGCAAGCAGTTTCATTTTGTGTCGCTTCCCTCTTCACAGTTCATCCCTACACAGACTCTGGTTCTTAAAACCAGGATTTGTAAAAATGAAGTGAGGTTTTGAGCTGCTTTGGGAAGCTCTGATAGTTAATCCATCCATGAAACACGGCAGGGTTCTGAACGCAATACCAATGCTTGGCACGACAGAAACACCATCTTCTTGCATTATTTCATAGCCCTAGAGATGACCATCCAGCAGGACTCACGTAACACAGTATTTCACAAAATATGATCGTGCTTACTTCAGCAGCACAAATTTACAGCTGCCAACAGCCCCCAGATTTCAAGTTTTACAGACAGACCCCACACAAAGATCTAATCTAATCGCAACTGCAAACACAAAGCCCTTGCCTGCGTTGTCTTTCAAAGCCATGCAGCCGTAGTTAGCGTGCAGCCCTGATTCGCACGGGGGTTTAGATTGGAAGGTGCTTTGGTGGCTGACACGAACCAGTTCCTTGTGCTCAGAGCTGTTGGAAGGTGAGCTTAGTGGAGCTGCTAGGTAAGTGCACTGAGGCTGGTGCCAGACCACAAGCTGGGTCAGTCGTAGAACCAGTCATCTGGCCAAGTTATGCACTGAACTGGTGCTGGTAGGGTCAGGACTCTCATGACCCTGCAAGGGGTTATGTGGACACATACCTGCAGTGTCATCTCCTAAAGAAAGGCAAGAGCTGAGTATTTTACTGGAATGACTGACTTTGCCAAACCATATAGCACATGTTATAGGTAAAGAAAGAGAAAAGCTGCTTCCCTGAGATCACGAGAGGCTGTCTGCTTCTCAAGAATTAGCAGCAGCACTTTTCCAGCTGTCACAGTCCAGCAAAGAACCTCTGAATTAATCTAGTTTACTTCTCCCTGCCCACAAACATTCATTTATTTATTAATTAGGACAAACAGCATTTCCCTTCCCTTCCGACCTGCTTAATATGTAATCAGGAACCTCTTGGGCAACAGTAGCACCGACAACACCTCTGCCCACGCAGAGATGGTGTCGATTCTCCACACTCCCTAGTTCAGACAGCAGTCACCAGTGGAGCAGATCTTCCCCAGATCGCATCGCGTGACAGTGCAAATACGGCCCTGACTTCACCACCTCCTCGTGCCAGCAGGAAGAGGAGAGTCAGCACTCCAGTTCTGCCAGTGCCTTGCCTCCGAAGGGCAGCTCGCCGTGCAGGGCTAATGGCACGCGGGGCTCTGAGTCACCTGCCCTCTGTGCACCTCGGTGAGTTAAGTTTCTTCCTTCCCCCACCCCTCCCATCGCACTTCATTACGTGTTGGAACAGCTTTTAGATGGACCTGCTTCTCCAAATCCTGCACCTAGGAAGCTGATGAATCCACAGAGGGGAAAATGACCTAACAGCAAAATTGCCAAATCCCCAGCCTGGTTCGAGGCTTAACTCTGACTCTTAAGGTAGATCCTCTAGAAAAATGACACCAGAAAGGAAATGGTTAAAGACACAGTTCACTGCAGCCCAATTTTAACGTTTCTATATTAAGTAAATAAAGCTAACATAAAATTCAGGTCAGGAACTATTTGTTCAGGGTCAGGTGACTTCAACTCAGCTAATCAGCAAGACACACCTTACCTTTTGAACAATCACCCGCATTGGATCTGCAGTTAAAAACAGGTTTGCTGCAGATCCAGTCAGTGAATTACAGCATAAACACCCACAAAAACTAAAACAATGGGCGTAATTTTCACTCCCCAAACCGTGCAAACTCCAGATTACAGCGAGAGTAGGGACACACCAAGTAGGGGGAGCAGAATCTCCTTGTGCAGAGTGGGGTGTAGGACCCAGAGTAGATCATAAAAACCAGCCAGAATATACCAGCAAAGACCCAGCGCTTAAATTCATGGCAAAAAATAAAACAAATCCACCCATCTGAAAGCTCACTCCCTTCAGATGATGTTTGCTCAGTTGTTGCACCGTTAAACTTTCAAAGCCTGTGTCTTCTTGTAGGAAGACACAGCACTGGGAGAAGCAGAGACTTTGCCTCAGCTTTTCTCATTTCCTCTCATTCCCTTTTCTTTTTTTCTGGTTTCACACACACAACCAGCAACTCTGACATAGAAATCCACGCCGTGCTGAGCAAACATAAGATTGTCTTCCTGAGCAGCTTTAAAAATCTTGTTTCCTGGTATATTTTCACCCAAGTCTGATACAACAGACTGTTGTTTAAAGCAACAGATTCCAGTGTAGCAAAAACAGATCTAACCCCCTAATGAACTTCATGCTTTCAACAGCAAGAGTTGGCTGCATTTAGCACTGACTGTTAAGAAACCCCTCATAACTGAAAAAAAAAAACCCAAAGATCTTCTTTGCCTGACTGGAAAGGCAATGTGGCTGGTTTATTTTGTGGTGATTATTTCTCTAGGTTGGGCTGAATACACACAAAGTGTTTGGCTACCCAGTATCTGGGGAAGAAAGGCGCCTTCATGCTGAGGTGGGGTTTCACTGGAAGTGTTTAATGGGCTTGATGTCTTCGCCTGTTGCGGGCAGAAAGGCTCTCCACCTAGTTAGCTTTGAAGAAGCCCTTTGGTCTGCAAGAGTAAATGAGTGGCCTAATTTAAGCCTCCTGATTTTGAGTGAGCCAAGCTGGAACTATCTTAGCATCAAGTGGAATGAGTAGACCTCACTCATTCTCTCCTCATCTTAGGGCTGGGCCAGTAACCACAGGACTCACCTGCTTCATGGCTCAGATGCAACATGCCCCAAGAAGTCCTCAGTGTGTACAGAAGTACCAGCTCCACATCCATCTTCTGCACTGAAAGAATACACAAGAAGCCATGGAACAGCCCCCTCTTCCAGGCAGCAAGGGAACAAACACTCAGAGCAATGCACAGAACACGACCTTTGCAGCAGAGTCTTCAGCACAGAAATGGGACAGCATGTAACTGATAAAAATCAGTTTGTTAGTAACACACAGAGGAACCCAACAGCATCTGTAAAAATCAGATTATTTAACGAGCTTTTCCAATCTCTAAACAGTATTAGTCTATGAGTGCACAGCACAGAGACCATTTCTGTAAGACTCAGTCGTGGGTCACTTTATTCCAGGGTAGAATTTTGCTTTAAGAAATGCACATCTGTTAGATCTGAGAGCACCTCACAGTCACGAGACTGTTCCACGGTATGGAATAGCTCAGCCTGCCTTCCTAGTGCACGGTCACCTGCTTGTGTGCCCTGAAGAGTCAGCAGTTTTCCAGTCAGGATCAGGCCAAACAACCCCCACAACCTCAGACTTTCAATTGCACGTTGTGTGTCCCTCCAGCCTACTGCGAGACGAAACACCTCCACGCAGTGTCATTTGTACTTTTACCTGATGGAATGTTCTTCCTGTTCAGCTCCATGAAATGAGGTGACGTCCACGTCCCTTCACATGTGCATGTTCCTCCTGTATTTGAATGAAGGAGTCAGGGTGTGTCAGAGCCACCTGCTTGAAAACAAATGTCGGGAATTACTCATTCAAATCACAAGTGGCAAGGACGTGGGTGATGGAAAGTGTGCAACTGCAAAGGAGATACCAGCCCCGCACAAGGAAAGTCACATTACCACCTCAAATAGTATGAAATACATGCAAAAGACAAGCAGATGCCAGCATTACCTCAGCCAGCAACCAGAGTACCCCAACTACAGCTGGCAAAGCTTCGAGCTCTGCTTATTATTTTATGGCAGGGAGTGACACCAAAGCAATGTGTCAGCTCCCTGAAGGCCACCAGTCCAGGAGGCTGACCCTCAGAGTGGTATGTGCCCTCATCCAGGAGTTAACAGCTTTGATCTTGAGAAGTGTAAAGTTCTTGGGAGCTTCAGGGAGTACAAATTTTGTGGTGTCTCAGCACTGCTGCTTTCCCAGGGAGGCAGCTCCGGCAGCACTGCCCAGGATTGCTGGCCCCAGCCACGACCCCTGCACAGACACCTGCCCAGAGCATCCCTTCTCTGCCAGAAATCCTGAGGGTAGCCCTGCTGTATCAGGGCCACCGTGAGCTACAAAACATTTCCCTTTGTAGACCTGCTTTGCACACAGGAGATTATTTCCACTGGGATCATTTCAACGCCAGCCAACTGTCCAGCTATTAAATTTAAACCAGCTTTCCTAATCTCTGATACTCACACCTGTTTACCTACCCATAGTGGTGGCAACTTCATCTGCTTCAGTAGGTGTAGGAGGCCTGGATAAGTCCAACCAATTCTGGAATACTGCAAGACAGTCACTGCTTGCTAGCATCCCTAACATGACAGACAGCAAACAGCCAAGCACATTCCACTGCCTGCAAGCACTGATCTTGTTTCCAGTAGCAGACATGAGCTGTTTAAAGGCTGCTGCTGGGGCCTGGGTAACTGTAAGATGATGTGAACAAATACAAAAGGAAGGTGGATTTGATGGAGTTTCCTTCCTGCCATGCTGTTTGTGATACGAATACATCGATTTTCCTAGACAAGCTTGAAGTATTTCCCAAGCACAGAGGGCAAACAGAATAGAATCCCATACTTGTGAGAAGGGATGAAAGCTGACATGGTGTTTTGCCAGGGCTTGGAGGGATGAGATGGCAGCAAGGATAAATTTTAAGGGGAAAGATAGGAGGGCTACCAGTTCCCTCTATCTATCCCAGCTAAACGTTCCTATCAGTGGGAATACCACTCCCATTCTGAGCAGTTGTGCAGAACTGAGGTAAATCCACCCAGCTCAAGCACTTTACATTAGTGCCCAGTAAGCGAATCACACTCAGACTCACGCAAAGCAGCACTGGAGAGACTAAAATACATAATTCACACAAAGTGTGGTTGTTGTCTACGAAAGAGAGCTTGTGGTCCAACTTCTGTAGCAACACTGCAATTCCATTAGATCATCTGGACCCTAACCAGCCAACAAGCCAGTGCCAAAAAAGACGTTTTAAAACCAGATCAACTTTGCATGGATAATTCAAATGAGGAAAGTGACTCAGGCTTCACTGACTACACCTATTTGAAAGCCAAATAAACAATAAAAACACAACAAACTAACTCAGCCGAGCAGATCCTAGGACACTCTAAAGGAAAAATAACAGAAATCATCACCCAGGACTCAGCAAGAGGACACTGATGCACAGTGACCCTTCTACAGGGTGTGACTCAAGCGTTTCAAGGGTAAAATCGGTTAGGGGGAAAAAAAGCTTTTTCTTTAATCAAATTTTACACTTCAGAAGAGATGTTTTTCTTTCCGGCTGCAAGGTGGGAAATAGGCACTTCTACCTATCTGCTGGCTGGGCTCTCTTCCCATTGGCATCCTTTGGTTTCTCTGGTTATTTGAATCCCTTAGAACTTTGCTTGGTCAGACCTAGGGAAAGTATCAGCAAAGGTGAGGCTGCACTTCCACCTTTGCAGACCTTTGAGAAACGCAGGAAGCGGACACCAGAGACCATATTTACCATCCAGGCAAGACAGTCCCCAGGAGAGCCAAAAAAGCACTTGGGATAGCATGACAGCATCGGTCTGAGCATGCCTGGCAGCTTCATATCCTATCAGGCAGCAGATTGTGCTTCTGGACGTGCCACGACAGGCAAGAGGCAGCCCCACTGACAGGAGGCAAACCCAGCATGTGAGTTCCCAGCTGCTCCCCGGGCAGCTCTGCTCTTGTTAGCTTAGACAACTTGGCCTGCTGGAGTTCAAGAATTGGTTTGGTCTTCCTGGAAAGCAACGGGCAGCTTCAGTATCCAGGTTTGGATATTCCTAGAAAATAATAATAATAATAAAAAAATCTGGATTGGAAAAAAACCCAAACAATTTGTACAAAGAATCAGGGAGGAATGGTGGTCATTTGACCTGTTGGTTTATGAACTGCTAGAGCCAAAGTGTGTATTAAAGCAGAGGGCTGGAACCCCTCTGCTGGGAGGCCAGGCTGAGAGAGCTGTGGTTGCTCAGCCTGGGGAAGAGAAGGCTCCAGGGAGATCTTATTGCAGCCTTTCAGTGCTTAAGAGGAGAGTATAAGAAAGATACAGACAGACTTCTTAGCAGAAAAGTGGAACTAAAATAAAAAGAGAGCTAGTTCATACTGAATGTTTGCACAGAACATTAAGGTTTGAGATGAAGAATGCTACAGAGGCACAAAGCACTGTCATTTCACAGTGAGCTTCATTTGACAACACCATCAGGGGAAGGAGCAGGGAAAAAAAGAAGAAAAAAAAATATTCAAAAAAAGCTTTTACAAAGCAAAGAAAGAGGCAAACTGTGCCTTCCTGACAGCTGGCCTCATCGGTGGCATCAAGTATAGAATGGAGACAGGTATTATTCAAGAGACAGCAGTGGCAGGACTAGTTGGAGATCAGCAGACAGCACAGGAAATGTTGTTTTTTTTAAAAAAAAAGCACCCTAATTATGGCTCTTCTCCCCCAGTCTATCCTGTGCTGCACTGTAATTACAGGAACCAAGCTGGAAAGGGGGCCTTTTCTCAAGAGAGAAGTTCATCAAATCATAGAATGGTGGGGGTTGGAAGGGACCTCTGGAGACCATGGAGTCCAGAGCAGGGTCACCCAGGGCAGCCCACACAGGAACAGAGCCAGGGGGGGCTGGAAAGTGTTGTAGAGAAGGAGACTCCACAACCTCTCTGGGCAGTGAGCTGTGACACAGGCACACGAGAGCAACCGGTGGAAACGCTGCCCACGCTGGCTAAGCTAAGAGAAAAGAGAGACAAAAACAGAACAAAAAAGAAGAAACAGCAAGAAAGATACGGTGACATCCTGCATCCCTTTCTCCACAGCATCCTCCTGTGCTTTTTTACACACTTTTTTTTTTCATAGCTCGTTTTTAATTTCTAAGTCAAATGAAACAGGAGGAGCAGAGGCACGAAAGGAAGAACACAGGCAAATCCCCCAGTGCATAAACACAACTGCTGGTGCCAACAGAAGCCCAGATACACTGAGGTCAATGCATTTATTTAATCCTCTGTTTGTTACCTAGAACTAACTGCAGTGACTGCCTGGATTCGGACAGATCTCAGTCTTGGCATACAGCAAAACTATTTCACTATTTTGCTCTGTTCTTTTGCACTGTCGCTGGATGGCATGGACCATCTTTGCTGCTGAAGGGAGTCGAAAGGGCAGGCTCCCCCCAAATCAGCAGTTTCCTTCTGTAAAATTTGAACCACACGTACAAGCAGCTTTGAAAGTGGAAAAGAGATGCTGAGGGGAATAAAAAAAATGAGAAATGACAGAAGTCTTCTCACCTGCTGTCAAGTACTCAGCGGAAATTCACTTGCATACAATTAAGAAAAAAATAGTTTTGGTGCTGACCTCATCAGGAGTTTCACTGAATCCTCTTTCCACACCAATTATCTTACCATAGAAGTCTTTACTCTGTTGTTTCTCCAAGACCCAGGTTTGTTTTCTGTGGACTCTTGTGTATCTGCAGGAGGAGCGTGCTCCTCGGGCTGTCAGGGAAGGTTCTCACCTCATGTTGGGCTACCATCCAGGATGCCTGGACCCAAACAGACAGCCACCTGCCATATAAGTCACGGGGCCAAGAGCCCTGTGGGTGTAAACAAATGCTGCAGGACTTAAAGGTCCACAAGAATAAAGTGTGGAGGAGCTTAGTGTTACAAGGATCCTCCTCAAAGCCGTATCAGAACCCGGAGGGCAGAGCACAGGCTGTGCCATCTCAAGGTCCCATCCAGACATCCCTCACACTCCTGAATTTACATCCAGAGAACGTCACATACATGAGACTCGACCGAGGCCCTTTCCTTCGCATTTACCACACATGCCACCTTCAGATTGCCCCCAGGTTTCTATTCTACAAGGCTCACAAAGGGTCAATCCAGATTTTTGCATTTTGCCAGGCTTGAAAAGTTGCCTAAAGCCCCAGTCCCCATTTCCCACTCCTAGCAACGCTGCTTCTGTGTCTGGCTTCACCTGCAGTAATTGGTCTCTAAAGGACAGCAAACGGCAGTAACTTGTGCTGGGTTGCAAGGTGTGGGAATGGAGGAAATTAACACCAACTAATTTTTCCATCCCAGTGAATAATGTGATTACTGGGGAGGGAGAGGAGGAGGGGAGAGAAAGGCTGAGCCTTACATCAGCTGTGAGATGAGGTTTTATCTATTTATTTTTTTTCTTTTTAAAGCAAACAGATGGGGAGACCATTAAATTCACAGCCTCTACCACCCAAGCATACATCACGGCAGCTTTTGCCCATAAAAGAGTTAAATAAAGTGTTACTTAACTCATCGGTGCTCTCGTGTGAAAAATAAAACAACCTCTCTAAGGAAAAAGAAAGCAGCAGTGTAACCCCAAGTGATGCCAACCTGTCTTTAGTGTGCTTACACCAATATTTAGAGCAGTGCAGGTGGCATTTCCATCCTGGAAAGTTTCTATACTAAGAGCAACCAAAGCCAACAGATAGCAAACATTTAGCTAACGAGCGCTGCTTGAAACCCTCTCCATCAGCTACTGATTTTGGAGATATTTCACGGGGACCAAGCTGGAACAGAGACAGACAAAGCCTTCTAAACACAAATGTTTAGATGACTATTACCCAAAGGGGTAAAAAAAAAACGGGGGAAGGTATTAATTTCATGAACGTTTTTTTTTTCTTGTGAACCACTCACCAAAACTGCTCCCAAACATTTATGGTCAGTCCTGCCCTTGCTTGCAATGGGACTTGATTCAAGGCCTTTTTCATTTCCAGCCATTTCTTTCACACATTACACCCAAACCACTGCCAATGAGCAAACATGTGCAAACATCAGCCTTCGGTTGAAGCTGATGTGCCATGGCCCCTAGGCTTTTACTCCCTGCTTAGGGTTCAGCCCATGCACGTATCAATTAAATAAACTATTCCAGTATTCTCACTCTTCAGGGGAACTTTTTATTTCTACACGTAACAAAAGGTCTGGTCGTAAATGTGGAGTATTTAAGGTCAGTCGTTTTGGTCATTGCTTATAAGCATTATCATATTTCCCAGAATACAAGTGTGTCTTTTGAGTGCATTTTCCCTTCTGCCTTAATTAGATTTGAGCAGGCACATAAACAAGGATAACAATTGGCCCCCAAACTAATCGCTGTTAATACTGCAACAGTTCTGAAACTCTAGAAATTCTCTAGCCAGGAAAAAAAAAAAGATAAGGATGCAAAGTAGCACCAATCAGTTTCTATGCTGGGCTAAGATACTGAGCCTGTTTTAATCTGATTTTTCATTAACTTGCCAAATTAATGAAGCAGATGGTATGAGTAAATTCCAGAGAACTACGCTTATAACAAACTTATTCAGCATCTGGTCTTGGAGGGCAGGGGGGAATCAAACCCCCCAAAAAATCTGAGAGAAGACCAAAGAGGAAAAAAAAATGTAGGGGAGAAAAACCATAAACAACTACCTCTGAAGGCAAGAAGGTTTGTATCCAGATTTTGTTGATTCAAACAACAGTTAAAGCCAGTATTTAGTGTCTGTAGCTTCTGAAAGCACTTCATCTGTTTTTCTGAAGCCAACAGTTTGGGGTCAGTAGACTGAGGGACGTTTCAGTCCAGTTTCTGACAAAGAAATCTCACCTGATGCTGTGTATTCCTAAAACATTTTCTAGAAAAATACATTCTGGTCTTCATTAATTTGATGACATGATGGAGCTCAACCCTTAAATTCCTAAAACATCATTCAAGGATAGTTGAGTTGCTTGTGTACTGCAGTGGGATGACTTACCAGCTACTGAAACATCAACCTCTCTTGCTGCCATTGGTAGACCTTAAACCATTGCAGGAAGGAAATTACTGCTGCTCTCCTTCTACAGATGGGGAGGTGGAGGTGCAGATGAGCAGCAGCTTCCCTGGAGTGACTCCTTTGGACAAAAGGCCAGATGCTTCTGCCTTTAAATGACACATCCAATCACTGCCAGATACACAGAGACAAGATTTTAGCTTTTGAGTTGAGCTTTGCCCTACACAAATCCAGGCAGACTCTGCTCAAGTACAACACGAATTCATGGGAAGCAAAGGGAACAAACCCTTCCTTTCCCTTGCTCTTGCCCAGCAAGGATGGGGTAGCTGCCCATGCAAGTGGCACTGTCCCCACTGTGCTAGTAGTAAAAGAAGAGTCTCTGCTGGGAATGCCAACGCCGTGTGTGATCCAACAGATACTTGTGAGGTTCAGATCAGGAGAAAGGACTGTCCTTAACTCTGAATTTCCTGGTTTCCTTTCCAACTTTGAACAAAGCAATCTCTATTGAAAAGGCACCTCACTGACAAAAACCCAGCTAGTTAGAACATGTCTTTTTCACTCTTGGCACTCTCTGAGATAGCCCCTATAGAAAGGGCACCAGAGGGCTGTTCCCAGCCGAGCAGCAAGCAGAGCACACTCTGAGTCAGCCTTACCACCCCAGCAGTTGGTAGGAAAGGGCGGTGGCCAGCCAGGAAGCTCCTGGATGAGTCATTATCAAATACAACCATGCCTAGATAACCTTGGCATGGCCTTGCTTAGCTTGGTGCATTAGACAAGCTCTGTGCTGCTGCTCCTCTTACCTTACTTCTTTCTGAAGACTGTCTCCTAATGGCAGAAATTATTGAGCTCATTGAATGCAGAGATTTTAAAAATTGAAAGTCAGGAAACATCGAGTTGCATTTAAAGAGAGGAGGGATCATTGTAATGAAAAGAACTGCGATAAAAAGAATGAAGAGTATGAGGAAAAGAAAATATTTGCCACCCAGCTGGACAAAATCAGATCCTGGCAGTTTTGCCCAAGTGATTTGAGGATTTTCAGCAGTGTAAGCATTTGCAGTGCTTACAAACATTCATGCTGCTGAAAGGGCTAAAAACTGTGATTTAGATCAAAAGGGTTCTGACAGGTCCAAAACCTCTTCTTCCTAACCTGTAGTTTATTGATGAGAAGAAACTAAAGCTTGGAAGTGACAGATGAGCTAATCTACAATTCAGAGCTGCAGGAGAGCATTTCATTTTATTAGTCATTCAGAGCATGACTGATTATGCCTCACTGTGGCTGAATTCACCATCCTTTTTTGACAGATCAAATACTCCAACTCAAGAGGACTGTAGCCAAAACACCAAGGTCAGCAGGTTTGGTAAAGGCTGGAATGTTTCTTAGTGGCTTCAAGACTCTAGAGCTAATGTCTAGGTGATGCTGTTTGTTTTACTCTGGAGAAGCAGCCAAGCTGATAGATGCTTGTTAAAAACAAAGGCGGGCTGTGACTGTCAGCTGGCCCATGGCTGAGCCACTTCCAGTCTTCTCAGAAGATCAGGCAAAAGGAAGTGAGAAGAGTTCTTCAGGAGGAAGGCACAGAGCAAAGGGGAAACAGCCGGACCTGGAGGAGGGGTGTGATGCTCTGGATGCACTCGGACAATGGGAGTTGATGGGAATTTTCCACTTTTAGGAAGGCCTGGCTTCCTCCTCCAACCACCATCTCCCTTCTTCCCTTTGGAGTGTTTGATGTCCCGACACCTGAAGCAGTCGCTGCCAGTTTAACTCTCCAGGTCTTTGGCAGAGCTGGAGTAGGACCCCCAGATCTGAATGCTTCCTGAACAAGGAAAGCTGGGGTAGTGAAGCAGGTGGAAGAGACTGAAGGCAGAGAAAGAGATGAGAAATTGCTGCCTGCATTAACATTTAGGTATTTTAACTGTAAATCTTGGGACCTTAAAAAAAGCAACCTAGTCTCAGTTACCCAACTTAGTCCATCATGTTGAAAACTGCACGTTGGAACTCCTAGATTCTGGTTTCATACCATCCATGATTCCAGCAGATGCTGGAAAGCTACATACTTCAGAGGATATCGGCCCTAAGGCATGAAATTGTTATTGCCTGTGTTTAGGAACTTAACTCTCCTGCAAATCAATGGATGCAAACTCTGAAATGCCTTCAAATCTGGTGTGTGGGCTTTGATCTCTCCTACAACTAGAACTCAAGTTTCTCAATCACTTAGACACTTGAAAATTAGCCCGGACACGAACCTGATTGATGAAGTTTTCAACTTGCTGATTCAAACAGCTACTCTAGATGAAAAAGGAATTTCTGCTTGCAGAAAATAGGAGGGAAGCGCTTGGAGAAAAGGGCCATAAAACAAATTAACAGAGGGCCTCCAGGCATTGGCTCAAAACATTTCATTCCTTTGAGATGAGGTACCTTTGGGGAAACAGAAGCAGCAAAACAAATGACAAATGGAAGCCAAGGGATGCAAATGATGAAACACAAAGAACGCTGTAAATAAGTTAATATTTGAGGACTGGATTCATGTTTTGTACATTCTCCAATTCTCTTTGCAGAACAAATCTTTAGACAAGTCCATCCAAGTGTTCAACCTGGAAATAATAATTCTTTACTTATTCAGAAATCCAGAGACAACATACTCAAAGAGCTCATCTTAAAGTAAACTAAATCCCTGCAGCTGTTCAGCCACAGAATTAGGAAGCCTTGATTGGCTACTGATGGAGAATACTTTTTTTCTACACCATTTCCACATAGGAGCAGGCTGATGGAAACTGCCTTTGCCCTGCATTAAACACTGTGCTGGTAAACTACACGCTCCAGTCCCCTCTGCTTGGAGAGGGCTGGCAGCCCGATTTATTCTGGCATCCTCTATTGCAGCACTAAATCCTTACACACAGGGTGGAAAGGCAAAGGTAGGTGGGATGGGCAGTTAACAGCTAACCCTCAGTCCAAGGAGGAAGTATCCAGTGACAAGATTGTGAATCACCTCCAAAAAATGTAGATCACAGACTCAAAAAACACCCCAAAATATCCAAAAAACACCCTACAGGGTGGAAGGTCTGAGAGCATAAAGAGTTCTGGGAAGCATCTCTTTACTCAGATGGGCTAAGAAATAAATTTTGGAAGTAATGCATTTAGCTGGCCTAAGTCTCCTGCGGTTGGTTACGTCATCTCTTAGTGCCTCTATAACTCATTAACTTGCTGCTTATCTCTGCAACCCTTTCTGTGCCCCTAATGCCAGGCTGCGTGTTCTCCCATAATAGTCACCGGGCTGAGCGGGATGTGCCAGGCACGGCTGAACTGGAGAAACACAACGGTCCTGGCTGTGTCAGGGCTACGTAACACCCACCAGTTCCCTCCTCAGAGGAGTCCAAGGGGCCTGAAACCTTTTACCAGCACCTCAAGTGGCAGCTCCCCTAACTGGTGACCCGGTACTGAAGCAGAAGATGCTTGAATGGTTTGAATGCAGCACAAATACGCAAACAAAGAGTAAAATCCAAGATTAAAGTGTAAATTAGAACACCAAACCAACCAAATCTGCATCACACAGATCTGCATCCCTGAGAGATGCTACAAACACATTCATTCAGGCTTTTAGCCAAAGGTTGATGGCTGGTACAGACCAGCACCACTCTCTTGTGTCAGCAGAGCTTCGCTCCAGTCCAGCGCTCAGCCCAGTAGATAAGACACTTCCTAAGTGCTTCTCAAACCGGTGGTACAGCAAAGGAGTTTTAAAAAACACTCCTCCTTGTACCTAGCCTGGTAACGACTCACCCAACCCAACCCCAACAGCAGCTCTGTTGCTGTGACCAACCCTGCCACCAGTCCAAGCTGGGTGGGCAAGCTGACCCCAGGGGAAGCACCCCTGGCCTTCCCCCTCCGCAGTTAACCACTCACCCCAGCAAGCAGGACTTGCACAACATCAGCTCCACATCCTTAACTGTGGAGAACTGTGCAGCCCTTCAGCGTGACAAGGTCTTTTCCTAATTCTGACGGTAGAGAGGGAAACAAAAGCAGAGACTGATTCGGATTCTTCAGTAATAGTTAAAAATAATACACTCTTTTTTTCTGAAGCATGACCACAACTGATAGAAGAAGACTGAGCTGCACAGAATTCAAGAGGTTGTTCTTTTTCTTTGGTGTCTTTGGATGATTTATTTTTTTTTTAAACACCTTGAGGATTTGTTCCATCATATTTGGACTGTTTTCCAAAAAGTATTTTAATGTTAAACCAGATACTGCCGTGCTTATGCCTTCATTTGCTAATAAAATCAGAGTTACTGTAAATCACAGAAGGAAACTGTGATTCAAGGCTAAACTATTCAAATGGTTTTTTGGTTATGAAATGCTGATCACTGAGCTTAGACCAGCTCTGATGGGAGCTGCTGATATTCTGTTGTCGTTCCTTCCACACACTGTCTTTGTTCCAGAGACATCTGACAGGATATTACTGTTTAGTTATGCAAACCCCTTATTTCCAATGTTAATTATTAGAGCCACTGATTTCTTCAGTGACTTCTCAAAGCAAAGTTAGAGAGTTATTGACAGGAAGATGAGTAAAATGTGTGAGATTTATGGCCTTTCACTGAAAGGAAAAATTAATTTCTCTGCTCCTGTGAGATTAAAGATAGACAAAAGGTACTATTGACTTTTAAAGCAAGGAGTTAAATATTTTAGAGCTTGAAAGCTGTAGCCACAGCTTATTATCTCCCCTGGAGTCATTTAATTTTGCATTTATGTCTCTGCTACTAAGGTTTTTGGCTGCCTTTCCCTCCAACCACCTGAAGATGAGCCTCTGTTTGCTGTTAATGGTATAGAGCCCAATAGGTGAAGAAGCTAATTCCACCACAGAGACAATGCTTCAGTGCTTCAACATCCACTCCACCTGGTTAAATGCAACATTGCTACCAGAACCGGACCGAAGCGTGCCAAGTGTTCCCCTTCACTCAGACACTGTGGTGAGATTTGCCTTATTCTGACATAATTTATATGTTTCTGAGCATACCAGGTGCTGTTTATTCAGTTCCAGCAGCAATTCCTTCCAAAACAATTACCTACACCCAACAGCCAAGTGTTAAGAATCCAGGCTAGTCTTGAGAACGAGGTGATCTTAAGTAGGGACTTTGGGGGCTTGGGTTGTTGGAGGGTTGGTTTTTTTGCACACTTATCTTTTGGTTATCCTTCAAGTGGAGCCTGACAACTGATATTCACTGGAAATGGAGATTGTATATTTGATAAGTTCATTAGTGACAGCTAGAGCCCAGTCTTTAAATCATTTTCTCCCCCTCCCCAAAGATTCGGTGGCTTCCTGATCCAAACATTTGGATCTGTGCTCATGCTGTAAGCCTTGGCTACAGGCCAGGTGTAGGCTGAGCTGCCCCTTCCCTCCCCCCCCCCAAGCAGTTTCTGACTATTCTGTTTCAAGTCTTTAAAAGTCTATCATGGTTTGACCCTGGCAGAAATAACCACTCCACGCTCCTATTTCATGGCTCCTGGTCCAACTTCTCCTGGTACACTGCTGTGGTTTGATTGATTCCAATGGCCTGGCACAGTGGCATTACCTGAACAAAAATAACCAAACATCTGGCTCCATTCTAAAAGAGTGCCCATGGGAAAGCAAACCTAAGGAAGCCAGGTGCTGTTAACCCCACCACTCCAACAAACTGCAGTGGAGGGGATGATTTAACAACAGAAGGTAAGAAAGCTTCAGCTCCCATCTAGTCCTTTGGTGCCAAAATCAGGAGAGTGCCACAGTATCCTGAAAAGGGCTGGGAAGAGAGAGAGATGGAGCCCACCCCATGGAAAGCAGGTTTAGCTCTGCTCCCAGAGACGCAGGAGTTAACCAACTGTAGGCGCCTGCACCTTTTATTTGCCTTGGATCTGCACCAAGTTTGAGTCATCACGTTCAAACAGGAGTTAAAAAAAAAAAAAACAACAAACAAAAAAACCCTCCCTAAGCTTCATATTCCAAAAAGGGCATTCCCATACCAGGACACTTGTAGGTTCTTACCAGGGAAAGGAGCCTCTCTGAATTAAGGTGGGCACACGGCTGTCTTCTCTGAAGGAAAACCCAAGATCTGTTCGGTGCACTAAATAATGACAAAGACAATTGTGGTGTCTAAGTAAGACAGGACCTCTAGATACATCTGTCTCTACAAAAAGGTTTTGCTTTTCTAGAGCTCCATTAAACTTCTACTATAGGTGGGACTGAGGGCTTTTATAGTAGCAGGCTGTTGAAGGAATGTAAAGAATGCAGGGTGTAAACAGATTAGATCTTTCCCCCCCTCTTATAGAAAGACCCAGGGTTTTTTCCCTTTCCTCTGAAGCTTTAGAAATTCAAATGAAACGCTGAAGCATGCATGTTACTCAAGTGCACCCTGTCCTCAGTCCAGGATTCAAAGCCAGCAATTCACAGGTTTTTCCTGTTTAATCAGGGGTTGTGCAGGAACTTAACCAAGCTTTGGAACCGGATCCACTGGCAGTTTGGGTTGAACTGGGAAAAAAAAAAAAAAAAGGGCGAAAAAAAAAATTGACCTACAGCACATTAACCCCTCTCTTTGCTATTTTCCCCTTATGGAAGGGTTTATCCCACAGTTACCAACAGTACACACCGGTCACAACTGGATTTACTGGTGCATAATAAAAACCAACGAGGGACCAAGGGCCAGGCTGGCATCTAGAGTCAGTTTGGATGATTCTAGGAACCATTCCTCAACAGAAGGCAAAGTCAGAGGACATCTCACCTCAGTTACATGAACTATTTCACTCCTATTCAAATAACAGTTCTGTGAAAGCTAGGGCACTAGCAGAAGAGGGATGTGTGAATCTATCCATCCTCCATGTCCAGTCTGTACTGGACTCCTTCCATTGCTTGATTGGAGGTTCACATTCAGATGTCTCACTGCCTTTCCTGAATTGGTTTTGACAAAGGTTTGGCCCTTTTGATGCGCTATGTGGGATTTGCCTTCTCATATATTATATTCTCATATAAAATATTCCTACATTTTCTGCTGGAAATCTTCCTGTGCAGAGTCAGCCTTTTGCCAAGATGGTTATGTCAGTTGAAGAGACACCAAGGACTAGCACATGAGAAACACCTGCTCAATAATACCTCAGGTCCAGATGTACTTGAAGTTCAGCAGGAGAAAGCAGAACTACTTTAGAGGGGGAACACAGTCCTACCCCAGAGCTCCATTAAGCCACAGGAAGATGAGAGCAGAAATCATTAATACAGGAACCAAGGCAGACAGCTGATCTGCAGGTGAGGGCTAAGGAAGCAGAAGCAGCAGTAACCACGATGGAGATATTCTGGCAAACCTGCAGCTGGATGGAAAACTGGAAGTTAAATTTCTTAGCTAATTGATCCAGACGTTCAACTTGAGGCTGACTACAGCATCCTTTGTATGAACAGCACTACAAGAGCTGAAGTAGGTGGCCAGTGAGTGAATAAGCCTGACGTGATTAACTCATTGAAAAGCTTAACCCACCAAGGAAGATCATTAGCATGTATATTCAAAGCAAAGCAATTGCCTGGAAAAATCAAATATGTACCTAATGAGTTAGAGTCTTAACAGAAATCCAGGGCATTATAACGGTAGTAAAATCAAAGGTTCCATCTGAAGAAGCTCATTATCATAATTTTAGAGCCACCTTCATGTTGCTCTTTTGCACATTCAACAGCACTTGACATTAAGTAGTAAGTATTAATTAACATTCCATCCTAATCAGGGCAAGAAGGTTAAACACTCTGCTGTCTTCATGGCTAATCTTTAAAGAAAACTAAGAATGGCCTGAAACTCCAAAAGGGGAACGATTTCCAGTGTGTATCCTGGAAGTAGGTTGGAAAATGATAAAGAACAGTGTGAAACTTTCCTTCATTCTCCTTCTCGCCGTGTAGAACTGGGAGTAAACTTAAAGTCTGCTGAAATACCATTTAATTGGGAGGGACTGAGCAGATACTTTATGTCTTCTGTTCTCATTCCAGGAAGTTTTTTAGTTAAGGATTCCTGAAAGCCCGCATACATTTCCCTCAAGTGCTTGTTTATATATCCTGCCCACATCTTCATAACAGAAAGGTTACCCACGGTCTCTTCATCTCTATTCTTAACGTAAGCACCCCACTTAAGAACTAAGATAGTCGAGGGTTCCTCAGCTCCCCCAAATCACTGCTGTTTTAAGTGAGAATCAGGGTAGAAACTCCTATCGGTGCTGCAAATGTGCACCATGAAATCCAAAGGAGAGCTCTATAGGGGAAGCTTCTGTGAGTTTGTTGAAGCTTTGGTGTCTTCCTGGGAGTTTTGCAGCACATGCTTTATTCTGCTACTTAGTTCAGCAAGTGTTGAACGCCTTCAAAAGGTTAAAGGGACATTTTCCCAAGAGTCAAAGCCTCTTTTGTTTTAGACTAATTGATCTAGTGTTAAAATATGTTGAAAGTTGAAGTTGGAAGGAAAAAAAAAAAAAAAAAAGACACTGGAGCAAGGAAATAAGAAAGGTTGGAAGTTTGAAAATGCCCATGATTGCTGGAGTCAGTTCTCTCACATCGCAGTCTTTTTAACCACTTGGCAGCTGGGCAGAGAGCTTCAGAAGCTGATCAAAGCAAAGAACACAGCCTTTTGCACCAGATTCCTTCCCCAAATCCTGCAGAACCTCTCTTCATGGAAGGACAAACTGGGAGCAAGAAGAATTGGAAACTGCCTTTTTTGTTTTCCTTGTTTCAGCCATAAAAGTAAAACTTCACATCTCTACCCAGAGACTTGTGCCAAGTCTGACTGCTCTGCATGCTGATGAGAACAGACATTTCAGAGAGAATCCCAACCTCCATCACGGGCTGCAGGGAATCAATAGAGTGCTTTAACTATCATGTTTTCTTGAATTTATATCCCTTACTAACACGCAGAACAAGCATATCTGGTTCAAAGCAGACTGATGGGAGGCAGAGCGATTGTTTGCAGGCTGTTCAACACCATCAGACCTTGTAACAAACCTATGGTGTGTTTTCACTAATGAGGTTTCTGTCCCTTCAGCAGAGGCTGCATTAAAAGGCAGTCCCAAAGGTAGAATCTAGAAGATTAATGGTATGGTGCAAGCTTTGCCTAATTCAGCCCTGCTATTAGGTCTAAATCTAGAAAGGGACAACGAGGTAGGGAAGAGATGCCTTTGAGCATTTGTTTGCCCAGATACCTGAATGCAAACACTGTAAGGTTCATGTGAGTCACTGCAATCTATCAGAAGGGCCAGTCCCATCTGAGCAATCCGAGTCCAGTAACCTCAAACATCCAGGAAGAAGAAACCAAGTGAGCTAATGCTCTGAATTACACATCCCTGGCATGAATCACCAGACATTCAGATAAGTGGGTACCACAGTTAATCCTGTCACCTAGATCTACATGACCAGCATGGAATCAAATCATCTCTCAATCTACATAACTTGAAAACTAGGAGTCACTTACTGTAATAACCTCTTCCCTTAACAAAGCACCACGCTCAGGTTGAGTCCATATCAATACACACAAAGTAGAGAACTTTAAACCTGTGATGCCATCAGCACTGACTTCCTGGGAGAAGGAAGTTACACCCACCTGGCAGCCCATGCAACCGGTTAATTGCAGAAAACCCTTGTGCACACTGAGTTTCATAATGCCCTGTTTGGGAGACAGAAAAATGTACAATATCCCTCTTATTGAAGTAGTGGATAATGCAGATTCCAGGTTAATGGGAAGCCTCTACATAAGCTGCCACATAAGTGTCTTGTAATGGAATTTCTAAGGCTTCTCAGTCTGAGCATCCCCTTTCATTTTGATTGCTAGCTCCTTTGGTTTATGAGTAGATCAATCTTATGGCAAGTTTTCACATCTCTCACAACTGTTAACTCCTCTCTCCTTTCTTTTCCTAGAGCATCCATCACCCCTGTGTTCCATGGAAGAGACCAACCTCAGCTTAACATACCACAAATCCAGCTGTGAGTCAACATGTTCTGAAGACTTATTTCTTCCTGCTGGGGGATGCTTCCCAAAAGAGGGAATTAAAATCTAATCCAGGCATAGTAACATTTTTTCCTTGGGAAGGCAGAAACAGCTGGTTAAGGTTTTACCGGGTACCTGTAAGAAGTAATTAAAAGCAGAGGGTCTGTGAAATATCCACATTTAAATTTGCACACGGAAGGAAGAGAGACTTCTCAGGTTTCTAAATCTCTAGGACTTGGGCCAGCGAACTGCTCAGCTGAGTGCACATCACATAACTGCACTGATTTGCATTGGCCAAGAAGCTCTTACAAATATTCAACCTGCTTTAGGTACAAAGAGGCAAACCCCTGCTCTAAGAAAAAAAGAGAAAGCCCTACAGCTGAATCTGAATAATAAATATCAAAAGGTGACAAACTTTATAGCTTGCAAACATTCAAAAGAAGAAATCTGGATGTTTTCTTTGTAAGGAAGGAGAACTACTGAAGGGGGAAGGAGCTGCCAGCCAGCTTCAGTTTTCACACCAAGGCTGCTGACTCAGAGCCTGCCCCTGCTATTGGCTGGCCACTGGGAAACATGAACTACACCAGTGAGTTATCAACCAGGGTGGAGGAATGTCTGAGGACACAAACCCAGTTTTTAAGGCAGTTTCCTCGCAGAGTTTCTTTAACCCCTGAAGGACAAGCAGCAATCACCTGTTTCTATGCCCTGCCACCACAGCACGAGAGAGTCTGTTTAAGATGCTTCATAGGACATCAAGTCTCTCTCATTGCTGGTAGTGGTTGTACCAGGAATTATTTCTGACCTATGGATTCTACTCCAGCTAGTAACTGAGGATCAATTAGAAGATCCTGTCCTGGACTCCAAGTTTGCTGCTTACATTGCAGTCCCCAGTGGTGGCCTTGATGGGTCCAAGAACAATTTCTGTTGCCTTTAAACTTAGAAGCAGCTCCTTTTGATGTTGTTATTACACTTCTGGATTCTTAACTGAGGGAAAAAGTCACCACTGTTTTCCCCAAGCAGACAAGAAAACTTGATCTTTAAGAGGCGCTCAGCAAACCCAACACATGAACTCAGTTTTTCTGAGACATGATGCCACCAGCCTGGAGTGTCCACAAGAATCAGTTCTATGTTATCATATTCATTTTATCAGTTAAAAAAAAATAAAATAAAAAGAAACATTTGGGTTTTTTAACATACCATTCTGCTTCCCCAGTGGGATTAACAACTAGTAACAAGAAAGCAAAAAGATCTGTCTTGGGGAGTTCCCAAGACACATCAAGAGAGGTTAAAAGATGCATCCTTGTGTACTCCCTGCCCCCAGACCAGTTACTCAGCAAGGTCAGAAAGCTCCTGAGTGAAATTTCTCCCAGAAAATGTTTTCCCATTCTCTTGAAATGTGTTCTCATTTTCCCACTCTCTGCCCTATAAATCATTAGTGATAATTATCCTTTTTGCTTGAGCCAAAATGAAAAAAAAACCAAACTGCTTTTTTTTTTTTCTTTTTAAATTAGAAAAAGAGATAGAAGGCATTACTCAAAATCCTGAGCTAAATTCCAAGGAAGTGGGTCAGAGCTTTTCTGTAGCCATCTCTGGGCTTTTTGCTCGGTTTTGCCATGTTTATTGCATACAGCCTACATATGTGTCTCAATAAACATACATACAGATCTCATTTAGAGTCCAGGGGAGGTGATTTTATCTAAAGAGTTGAAAACTTCAGTAGTCCAACATCAAGTTTTATCCCCTGTACCTGGATCTGGCCCCGTGCGTTCAAGCAAAGCTCCTTGACGTCACAGCACAGACAGAATCCCTGATGCTATTTAATCACCACCCCAGTTCAACTGGAGGCCAGAGCAGTAAAGAAAGGTCAGGGCACCGGAGGGCAGGTTGTGGCACAGCCTGCCTTGAAATAATGCGAGGAGACCCAGAAGCAGAGGAGGATATAGGGAAGGAAGAACAGAAATGAAGGAAGTCCTGCGAGTCCAGCACATCATTTTACATGTTGTCATTTAAAAAACAAATCCACGCAATCATTTGCAATAAGCAAACGCTTCCTTAAAAATCCTGGCTCCTCTGACACTGATTTGCCTCCCTGCTCCTGTTGTGGAAAAACAGGAGGACATTGTGCACAAGCTCCCCTGCTAGAGTGTAAAGAAAAGGCAACGTAGTAAGAAAAGTGTTTATTATTCTACCTAAAAAAGCTGAGCAAATTGTTATGGGTTCACACAGACTCCCAAAAGGAGAGGACAGACACTTGGCCTTCTGAAAATTTCCCACTGCAATAAATGGCAACTACTCCTATGGAGTTCTCAAGGGCAAACTGGAGTGACCTGAGGGCTTAATTGTATTTTTTTTCCTTGCCCTGAATGTACCACATCAGCAGGGGCTGCGAGTTAGTGTTGCTATGTTATTTTCAATGCTTTTCTTTCCAGGCTAACCCCACATTTACCTCCTGAATTCTCCTATATTAACCTGATTTTGCAGTTTACAGTGTCTATGTTTGCTAGGATTTCAGTATCTTAAAAAAAAAACCACAAAATAAAACCATTCCCCATGGATTTTGGCCATTCATAGACATACAAAATATCCCATAAAATAAGAAAACAGTACCTAGTGACTAGAACCTCGTTCACTTTCAGACAGCACGCTGGAAATACTCCTACGGCTCAACCTGCTCATGCATTTTATGCCTGCTTAACTGTACCCCCTACCCAGCCACTTTTTTTTTCAGCTAGCCACTCATCCGAGAGGACACAGGGTTTGTAGGAAGCCTCCTCTGCTGAAAGATCCACCGCACACCTATTGCCACAAAACCCCCACAGCACCCTCAGTCTCCTGATTTCGCCGCTAACTCTGGTGTAAGAGAGCCAGGAACCCTCTGAATAGGAAAGGGCTCTCACAGGCTGACTGATGACCACAGTAAGAAGCCAACAATGGAAATTCACACCCCTAAGTAAATATCCAAGCTGTAATTACAAACAAGATCAGTCCCTCTGTTTAAAATAAAATATTTAGAAAGTGTTTTGTCTTTTTCTTCCACTGGCAATTTCCCTCCTGCCTCCCACGTAACCATATCAGTGGCTGAGCATTTTCAGAAAGCAGCAGAAAGTGAGGGGAGTCACTTGCAGGCAGCTCTTTTAATACCCAGGTCAGCAGCAAGAATCACCTTGCGCGTCTCCAGAAGTCACCTTGCGCCATTCAGCCTTATTTCATTTGAGAGTCTCAAAATTCAGTAATTCTTCCCCTTTTGTTCCTAAACCACTTTCAAAACTACATCAAAACACTGCAGAGCACAATTACAACTGTCCTTCCAGAAAAATTCTTTGTTAAGAGAAGACAAAGTCTAACCACTTACTTGCTCTCTCCAGTCGTTCTTGTCATTTAAATGCAAGTTAAAAAAACACCAACACCAAAACAACAGGATCTGGCTTCATTTGGCGTCGCTCATGGAGAAAAAGAGTCCAGTCAAATATCAACTCCGAGCCCACACGATACCTTATATTAAGCAAAGGAAAAACCAGGTGGAAGATGAACACCCCGATGGAATCTCGGACCCGTGGATTTATTCCACCAAGTGCTTTACAGTGTCTGTTATCTCAGCCTTGGCTAAGCAAGGGAATGCTGGTGAAAATCTTTGCCTGGTACAGTACAGAGCCTCTGCTTCACAGGCCAGGAATTTTACATTGAATAATTTTTAACTTCAGCTCTGGGAGGGAAAACAGGGTCTCATAGACTCCGTCTGCTTGATTAGGCTTTATTTATTTATTTCATAGAAAGAGAACTCCTAATTGGGGAGGGAGTGGTGGTGTGGGGGGGAAAACCACATGCACTATCCCTTTCAGCTGCTACCCAGGGGTGGAGGGAACAGGGGGAAGAGTTCAGCACGAAGATGATGAGTTTTTCTGGGAAAATGAAGAGATCACCACATAGCTGAGAGACTCTTATCTTTCAGCAAGCGTAGATTGTGTGATTTCCCAGTTAATTTTCTTCTGGGTTTTTTTTCTTAGCTTGTTTTTAAATATAAATTATTTTACTGATCTGTGGCTAATACCCCCTAATCCACCCCGAACTGCTAAATCAACAGTAGTCAGCAACTCTAAATCAACGATATTGTTACTTGTATTGGGCTGCTTCTGGAGAGTGCCGGCTGAAATTCAGGCCCCGCCGTGCAAGTCACGTAAGCAACACCAACTGGGAGAGTCTACCTTAAATCACAAAAGAAATATGCAAACATCTAGGATGAGAAACAAAGGAATGAGTCGCCTCAGCTCTGGGAAGAAAGTTCTACATCAGACAAGTGGGAGAGCTGGGAATAGACCCCATCTCCTGAACCGTACCCAGACATTGAAAAGGTCAGCTTTTCAAACAGACTGGTGTTCAAATAACTTGGTGTAGAGTGAATTATTCAAGCACCCTCTCATCCAGCAACCTGGGCCAGGACATGGACAGTTGTAGCAAAGGGCATCATCCAGTAAGACACCGCCAGGAAGCCAGGCTCACACTCATTCCACTGGTACGCGATATTCCCAAGGGATGCTTTTCTCCTTCCAGCCTGACCACAACCCAAGCCAATGCCCACGTAGAGCAAACCGAATACTTCATTCGAGACGTTAGGAATCAATCTCATCGTCCCCATTTTTTGGCCTCAAGTACATTTTACCATCTTTCCAGTAAGAAATGCCTATTCTCATGACAAAGCCCAGTACAGAACCCCCCTCCTTTCCTGGAGGCAGCAGCGCACGCAGACACAGAAGCCGCAAGCCTGGCAATGCTAAGTGAGCCCCACTGCAAATATATTGTTATTGTGCACGTCATTGTTTGATACCCAGGTCTGATCGCTTTTCTTCAATCCAGCAGCTGCCCTTTTCCAAGCTGAAAGCTGTGGAGTACGGAATACAGTCGCTGAGCACCTGCACAATTAAAGCTTCATTAAAACGGGCATTTCAAATTGCTGTCTCTGTTGATTACATGTTGTTAGAACAGAAAAAAATCACTTGAATAAAGCCTTCGAGTTGGTCAGGGAGAAGCAAACCAAATTCCCTGGTTGGTTCCCATCTTCCTTTCTGTAGTGAACATGGAGAATGTGTAATTCAGTAAATCCAAGTGCCTGTCCTCGTTAGCGAGCTGGAAATCCAGCAGAGCCAGATGGATTTCAGAGAAGAGGGAAACATTCTCTTGAAACAATGTGCCAGTGCTCTTAGCTCAAAGGAACGTTCCCCTGCTCCTGTTGTCACACACAACATTTATTGCACAACACGGTAAAGCCGACACCTGGCTCGGGTGCATGAACAGGTCTGTGGGTGGGTAGAACCCAGGCTGAGGGGTTCATTGTTTAACGGCACCGAAAGCAGAAAAGCAACAGCTTGGGTATGGACTCGGTCTGTCTAACGAACAACACGACGGTTTTACTGTCATAGCCTCGTGTCAGAGCCTCAAGGCCTTCAGTAGACTCCATCCAGCCCTAGAAGAGGTTGGAACCGTTCTGTTCAGAGCGCTCACCACCCCGGTGACAGATAAATAAGATGTAGAAATAGGATTTGATTGATGCACAAATGAAACAGAAGAGTTTGGAGAAATGAATGATTTCCGTCTCAAATACAGCACCAGCAGAAGCACCAGAGTTTGAGGCTCTGGAGAGTTTTTAGATATTTTTGAAGCTATTTTGTATCAGTATTCCAGAGTGACTTCAAAGGCACTCTCGCACGCAAGTACAGACAAATGTTAGCAGTCAGGCTCAAGGAAAACGGCAAAGATTTACCCTCTAAACCTGAAAATAATGAACTTCCCTAAACTCAGCTTCCTGATAGCCATTAAAATTTGCATTAACTGAAAAGAAAAGGCTTGCTGGGGAAGGGCTGAGAGACCTCCTGGCCTGTTCTTCAGGTAGACAAACAGCAGCATGAATAACAACCTACATTAGCTGAAAGCACCGAGGCAAAAAACCTGAAAACATCCGTGACTGACGAATGTAAACCTAATCACACCCATCTCTGGCCAACTCTAATACACAGATACACACGCACACAGAGGCAGGTGTTGCTGAAACAGATGCTGCTCATAGCAGTTGGAACCATTGCTAAGCAACATCCATCAGAGCGAGTTCAAAGTGGCAGCTCGTGTCCCCACCCACAGGGCTGGTGATGGACAAACACTTTGTGTTTCTTGTCTGGAGAGGGAAGGGATGGAGGTATTTAAAATTCATGCTTAACAACGTTTATTACAGGAGCTTAGTTTTCCCCACACGTATATCCTGGAGCAGACAGGGAATCTTCACCCTGGGAAAAGCAGCTAAATAACCTTTGGAGAAGTCATTTTCCACCTTTCCAGCTGTAGCAGAGGAGAAGGTACAGCCAGACCGGTTTGACCTCCAGTGCTACCCAGACACATTCTCCTGCAGGCTGATGCATTAAGCCATTAGAGCAGACTTAAAACTGCTCAAGAGTACTGGGAGAAACAAACAGGTCCAGTGTGGATTACCTTTGTCTGGAGATTCCTCACGTTGAGCATAGTTCCCATCACCAGGGGGTTTGTACAGCTTGCACCAGGCAGTTTATTTACGACATGTGTCTTCTCAATGACTCCATCTTAAATGCGTTCTCGTGCCAATAAAGCAGAACAGAAGCACCTCAAATAACCACCAGCTCAGGTCTTCAGCACCCTGAATCACAGCCACCTTACCTCTTGTATGCAGCAAAGGCAACCCAGTAATTTTGATGTAGTCTTGAGAAGAAAAGTTAAAAAAAAAAAAAAGGTCCTAATTTCAGGCAAAATTACTGCTCAGAATTAACAATAATATTGCACAATTCACAAACTGATTCATGTGGAAAGCAACTGGCAGCATCCTCCTTCATCAAATGCATGCAAAAGCCTCCCATGTACCTCAAATTAAAAAAATAATTAAAAAAAAATCTTTCCCCAGTAATCCCCACGCCAGAGAAAAACCCCAGACCTCTATTTGTACAATACCATCCCTTCCAAAGCAAACAGACATCATCAAACTGCAGCAGGCATTTCATATTGAGATGCATCAATAAAATGTGATTTATAGCAATGTCACAGGAACGTTTTGTACTTATCAAGCTCAAGATAAGATAGGAGGCATTGAGAAAGGCTCATTAAAGCACAGTCTGGCAGTCAGAGCATTAACGAACTTGCTTTTCAAAGCTTATTAGTAAAGAGGCAACCGGTACAAATGAACAGCTTGCAGGAGTAGGTGTGCGTTGAGAGGGGAGGATTAACCTGCTGGTGATGATTATATGAAAAGTTTGGTTACAACACAACTTCTCTGTTCAAAAGTTCCACTTATTTTATGATCCTGAAATATTCCAAAGCTCCCGTGAGAATGAGGAGCTCACCATGCTCCTCCCATCCATATCTACTTCTAGTTCAAAGTTTAATCAGAGTATTTCAGCTTTATTTTTTCTCCTACAGGAGTGCCCTTAAGTAGTACTTGCATTTTTCAGGAGGGCACAAACCCAATCCAGACACAGCACCAAAGTTAACTGCCTACCCTTAGTCTCTTCAGGTGAGGTAGCAGTTGGACCAACTCGTCAGCTGAAAGCCAGCTGGTGGATGGAGAACTGGCTGGTACTGGGAGTTACAACTGCTGGGACACCCGGATGGGACTAAACAATGCCAAGAGGCAAGTGTGAGACCACTAAGAAGGGACTCTGCTGGCTGCAGCGCACCCGGGGTCTTTTGTCTCCTGTTCCCACAATGCTGCAAGCCAAAAACCAACCTCTCTGGAGAAAATCCAACCCTGCAGAAGGAGAAAAGCTTCACTTCTCTTGCTGACACTCAGAAACTTGACCAAGGCAGCAACACTGACTGAAGTATCTCCAGGAAGACGAGTTCCCCCCATTCTTTTCACCCCAGTGCTTTGCTGGCAAGTCAAGTGCTTCCTGGGCAGGAGGAGGGCACCAGACCTTGCATTCGAACCCCCCCAAGCGGCCACTGCAACAGGGAGCTCCTTGCTCCGGGGCTGTGGATTTCCCCTGCCCGGGGAGATGTGCCAATGACACCGCTGGGTTGCAAACCATCGAGTAGCTCTGCAACCGAGCGCAACCGCATTGCAAAGTGACAGCAGCACATCGACCCTGGTTCTACCCAGAGCTCTGTGATGAATCGTTGTAAGCCTTCAGTGAAATTAAATACAGCTACAGCACTCTGGGGCTCTAGGTTGGCCTGCTCCAGCAGCAATGTGATATTCCACATGCATCAAAAAAAGAAATAAAATTAAAAAAATAGCAATTAACGGCTAAAAAAGTTCCCCAAGATTGGTGGGGGGAAGGAAGAGTGAGGCAGGAAAAAAACAAGTGACAACTCCCGTGCATTTGGCCAAACCAAACCAAACCCATCTCATGCTCTGAATCCTGCAAAGTGAGTTCCCTCCTCAGCTGGGTGCTGTATTTCTCACAAGAGTGAAAGAAAATTGTTGTATACATCTATTGAACACCCAGAGTTATTGACAGCTATGCAGGTAATTATCTGCCCAGTGTGAAAAATACCCGAAGAGGGAACCTATAGGTGAAGAAAATACATTTAATCTGTACCTGCCCAAGGATAAATGGCTTATAGGATGCTTAGGGTACTCAGGGAAACCAAGGCAAGCTGACAAGGCAAGTTGTACAGCCCACCTAAAACTCAGAAATGCTGTAATAGTTTACTTTTTTTATTTTTTTTGGACAAAGATGCTTTAGAAACACCTTACATGGACTTCCTTCAGCTGCCAGATTTCACTAGGAAAAAAACAAATAGAGACACTACCCAGTCCTGCACGTGGTCCTAGCACAGGTCCGTTACAACACTTGCTGTTTCACCCTCTCCAACTCCACTCCTCCTCTCCATCAGCAGCTGGGGACAGTCCAGCATGAAGCTTGTCACATCTGAAACCCAAGAGAGGGCTACTGTGAAACTGTTAAGTATAAAAAGCTGACCTCTACTGCAGCAATCACAGACATTTATCCTAAGATAAAAGTAATAAGAATACATTTGTTCTTCTAATTCTACTATACAGAGTCACACTCATAATGTGTTTGCCCAGCATTTAAAAAATTTGCTTACTACCAGCAAAGCAGCAAGAATATGCCCGTCCCAGAGCTCATTACAAGCTAATCAAATAATAAACCAAAGCCTTTGCATATTCACACATCTCTCTACCAAGTTCTATTTTTGCATTCCCTCACAAGGCCCATTGATACCCAGTGAAATAAAAAACTACCTTTAAAATAGGTAACATCACCCAAGAAGAGCACAGTGTAAGGAAGGGAATGCATTTTCTGCTGTCTAGGGTGTTATTAGAGCAGGGGAAACCTTAATCTGCCTTTTCAGAATTATTTGCCAAATCTGAAATACCCCGAAAAAGGGCTTGACACAAGGAGACTGTCTTGGACCCACAGTCTTGTACACCCTGGGGCAACGGTGACCTAAAGCACTCTGCTCCACCTACCCTGAAGTATGTGAGCTTTCAGCCTCCGAGCCCCTTCTGACACCAACAGAATGCTGAGTTAAATCCTTGAGGTTTGGGGCATTCACTTAAAAGCTGCTTCACTTTCATCCCTCTGTCCTCTGACTTCTGCCCCTTCAGCCTTTTCCCTCCGTTCAGGACCCACCCTTATCACTGCCTGCCTATTTTGGAGCATGCATTAAGATAAGGCAAACAGATAAGTAGCCTCTCCCACAGATTTACTCACATAATCTGATAATTTACTCCAATTAGAGCACAAAACACTTCAGTCTCTCCGTCCTATTTAACCCAATTTGTAAAGCAAATATTTGCCTGGTGGTAGCTCCTATTGCCAAGGGCAGTGGGATGGTACACAAGAGACATCAAGAAACAAATCATTCTTCATCTTGCTTTGATCTGAAAGTGGTCTGCAAACGTAAAAGCACTGCAGAAATCAGCACAAGAGAAATTAAAGCAAGGAGCAGCTCATCTAATGGCACAGGGGATTGCCTCATTCACTGTGTAGTTTATGATACAGTAACACGGGGCACTCTGGTCCATTCAGTGGATCTCAGCATCTCGGATGTGATCCGTGTTTGGATGGCCATACCTGGAAACTGGTCTTGAAGGTATAGAGCAAGCCAAGTAGCCAAATTTACACAGTGTGGGAGTGTTGGATTTCCAGAAACAAGCCTTAGACAGCAGCCACTTGGGATAGGGGGAAAAGAAATAACCTCCTGCCTGCAAGAGCAGAGAAAGATCCCCTTTAAACCAAAATGCTTAGGGAAAAGTGAGCAACTCCAGACAAAAGATCATGGAAGAAGCTTGAAAGTCCATTTTCTGTTTGCTTGCAATTGGGAGGAACAGTTGCAAATGTGAAGTGATTAGCAAACATCCAGATCCATTAAGTTTAAAGGCAAAAGGCAGACCAACTGTCCAAACTTGGCTGCCTTTGTTGCCTTATTATCCAGCTCGAGCCACAGAATATCGTTCGCCAAAACTCAATCTTAGATCTTTAAATTAGCATATGGTAGGGAAACAAGGGGGAAAAGCAAAGTGTTTATGTGCCTAACTTTATATGCAGAGAAAAAGGCTTTGTCTGATCAGAGCAGAGAGGTTGCAAAATGTAAACACGGCAATTAAGGCACTCATTCTAATTGCAGGCAGTTAATTGTACTGTATACTGCCTAATTGAACCACTCTCTGAACTACAAGCCCGACATTATTACAGCCTCCTGACAGGTCACTTGAGTTTACTTGGGGAGAGGTGTTAATCACCTCATCTGTTCATTAGCCTGGCTTTTAGGGATCCTCCACTTCCACATCAGCTTTTGCATTATCATTCAACTCTAACTGCTGTCCTCTTTGGTGTGAGAATTACTTCAAGAGTTAAAGAACGGTGTCCATGGGGTTAAGGCAACAGATGTGAAATGAGACTTGTGGAAGCATGTTTTATAACATTAAAATGAATGGTTTCCTCCTTCTGAGCAGTTTTATACATTACATAGCACTAAAATGAGAAATATTTTATGAGGAAGTCCCCCAGCTAGTTAAGGTTCTGACTCCATTTCTTCCAAAACTCTGTTTTGATACTTCCTGAGAGTGGAAACAGGATTCAAAGGAGCCACACTGCTTTAATAAGTTGTTAACAAAGGCTTCCCTGCCCAGTAAGGGCTGGTATTCCATCACAAATACAGCACACCAGCCCCAGCACTGCTGCACGACGACTGAAAAACCACTTTAGAAAAGTTCACAATTCCCTTCCTCCAGTCTCATGACAGATGGGGCTGATGCCTGAGAAATTGTCTCCCCAAAGACAAGGAGATGAGCGGGGGAGAAAGAATAAAAACTACCACACACTTGCATTCACTATCCTGAATCCTGAAGACACAGAGGTGCCAACCCTGCTCCAGTGCAGCAACCAGCAGCCTCACCCTTGCTGCTCAGGTCACCATTTGGTCTTGATTTTGAGGCAGACCAACAAATAGCTGCTTCCTGCACTGCATAAATGCATATGCAGTAGTGTCCTTACTTCTTCCATCTTCACTTAATCTTTGAGATTATAAATGGTGAGAGTCCCCCTGTATCAACTATTTCCTATTCTGCAAAATTCCCACCAGTACAGTAGCACACAAACAGGAAAATATTAGCATGGATTCCATCAGGGATAAAAAAAATCCACAGGTAAAATTTTAAGTGGCTTTCCCACCAAGATTCTCCCACCCTCAATCTGCCCTGTGGCACATGCACTAAATACACGGAGAGTTCACAGCAAAACCCACTGTCCAAGCTGCAGCAGAATCCCCTCTGTGTTCATCAATGCTAAAAAGCAGCAACGCAGCAGCGGGGGCACTCAGGATCTTCAAGTGGATTTTATCAACCTAACATGCACTATTAAACAGTGATATTAAACATTTACTGCCTTATAAAACTGTAATTACCACCCACCCCCCATATATAGAGACATCATTTTAAAAGCCAGCAGCACCGAGGAAGAGCCACAAGATGTAGCTGACTGGGTTTATGGGTTTCTTCCTTCACAGCAGTCAACTCCTGGATAGCAAGTGCCTGGCTGACCTTTTACCAAAGGCTCCTGGAATATCTTTTAAGTTTAGAGCCCTGATTAATTCAGCAGGCTGTCTCTCACGACAGGAGATTACATTCTTGAAAGAATAAGGTCGGAATAAAAGGTAAGGTGATGGCAGAGTGGTGGCAACACCACCAGCAGATCAAGAGTAGCGTGGCCACGTCTTCTAGCCCCAGATGTCACAAAGCCTTCCCCACCCTGAAACAACCACGGCAGAAGAAAAGGGCTCTCCTTCCATTTCCACCAGCTTTGGGTGTTGTAGGACCTCAGCATGTAGGACTGGAGCTCTCAGTCCAGGTCCCACACACACAAACCGGATCCTAAAGCTTTAGGGGAAGGTTTCTGCTTCATTTTGGAGTTGAGTAGGTAGCAGTCAGCTACCAAAACTGGGCAGCGAGCGACTGCTGACTCTGTGTGGGTGTAGGCATTTGGGCTTGGCAACACCGATGGCTGTCCTGGGTTTGAGGGCACTGGATCCCTTTGGATGGAATGTTCCTGCTCTAGATTGCCTGGGCTGTTCCAGGCAAAAGAAGGGCAGCGACTGCTGGTGAGCCACATCTCAATCGACAAGGTCCCATTTCCATCACCCCATCTCACACACCCCTCTGCAGCGGTGCCGGGTCAGGACAATAGAGAGTTCATGTTGCTCACAGCCAAATCCACTCACCTTTTGTTTGGAAAAATGCCTTTTCCCACCGAAAAGCACACTCAGAAAAGGGTTTTTCCTTCCAAATACACCAGGGGGGGGTTATTTTCAGTTTAAATTTCAGGCTTTTCACACACATATATTGATTTGCTGGCACCCCTATTCTCTGCTGAAGAAAAATCCAGTTCTAGCAGCTCTTCAGTAACATATTCACTGGGCTTAACTGACCTGTAGTCCTGGTGGGGCAGATATTCACATCACAGGGGAACACAGCCCCAAAACCCTATTCACCTGGGGTATGTTTACACCATTTCCAACCTTATGTTCAGGGCTCTGCCAAAATTCAGAAGCCTTCAAGACAATGGTGTTATTTGAGAATTAAAATCAGTTTTAAAATTCAACCCTGGAGATAATGAAGGTTCCATCCGAGAGCAGTTCAGACCTCTGCTGACCTTTTTGGAATTCGATAAAGCACTTTCCCTGCTGAATCTGAAGTGGGAATGGGGATAATTCATGAAATTACACACTCAGTTCATCTTAATCACTGTTCAGCTCTGAATCTCCTGAAAGGATATTTACCTGTAGAGCCAGATTAGCTCTTGCTGTGTTATCTGAGGACAGCATATGCTTTGAATTAGATTTTCCACTATTATCTCCTCACTTGTTCTCTCTGCTATATTTTCCAATTGAGAATTTCTCCCAAAGTAGGAGATTTTTGACAGGTTGCAAACTAAAATTAAACGCAACGTTCAGGCTTTTTCTTTCCTCATTGAGCACAAAGCCCTTCTCCTAACATCAAGAGAGATAATAAGATTCTATTTACCACTCTCTCTCAGTCAGAAATAATTTTCTGACTGAAATTGTATTGTAGAATGAGGAAATAATCTGTAATGAAAAGCAAAGCAACCCCCATTATTTTGTATGTGGTCTACACATTCAAAATTATTCACAACCAAGCCAATTAAAACATCAAATACTTCTGCTGAATGGATTCTTGATCTGCCAGCAAAATACGATCTGGAGAGTGCTACTGAGAAAGACGGGGCTCTTTTTGGTGTATAATACTTTGTGTCTTGCCATTTCACTGCTGTGAGGGGCTACGATGTACAAAGAACTCTGGAGCAGCACCCAGCACATTCCAAAGCCAAAACCATGAATTTCTCTTCTTTAACAACTCCTGTGCTGTCAAAACTCCACCAGCTTTTACTACTTTGGCTTTAAGGGAGCAAACAGTATGACCTACTCTAGGTGACCCTGCTCTGGCAGGGGGGTTGGACTGGGTGACCTTTCGAGGTCCCATCCAACCCTAACATCATGTGAGCCTCCGAAACAGGTGATGAAATTCTGGTGACAGATACGGGCTTAGTGTGTGCACACTTCCTCCCCGAGCAGAGCTGTGGGCTGCTTCAGGTTCATTCTGCAGCTGGGCAAGACCAAGTGTGGTTGTGGAGATGATGCCGTGTACCACAAGGTGTCACCCACAGACCACTCACTGCCCCAGGAGCGGCTGCAGAATGAGTCATCTCTTCAGAGCATGGCAAAGTGCTGACAAGAAGTTGTTTTTTTTTAAGGAAGGCTGGTCCAGTCTAAATCTCCCTCTTTTAGTGTAAACCCATCACCCCTTGTCCTGTCCCAAAAGGCTCTGCTCAAAAGTCTGTCCCCATCTGCTGTGCCCCTTGGAAGTGCTGAAAGGCTGCAATAAGGTCTCCCTGGAGCCTTCTCTTCTCCAGAAGTTCTGCACATCCAACAACCATTATGATGCAAATAAACACACCTGGAAAGTGCTTCCTTTCAAGTAGCCTCTGCTAAGAAAATGGGATCAGCTCCTCCAAAGCATGCTAGCAGGATATATTGAGACTGTACAGTTTGCACTGATGGAGGAGAACTGGTGCAGCTGCCTAGGTGATCTTGGAGAGGGAAAAACCTCTGCCAGCTGCTTTATGCCCATTACAAGACAGTTCTACATCCCCAGAAGTTTACCAAGGAGCTAGTTTAAATCGAGATGGTTTGGGCAATCGCACAGGCAGGAAGTTCAGGGAAATGGAGAAAAATCTCTTAGAACTTCATGCATGAATAGATTGCAAGGCCCCCTGCCTGGTTTTGTCCTGAGCTTCTATCAGCTGGGAGCAGGGGCAGCATTCCTTTATTGCCTTTGTTGCTCCCTTACAATTGCTTTCTATCACATCCTCCCCTCTGCCTTAGTGCTCTTCCAGCACTCAGAACCACTAGACACCAGCTCCGTCGGGTAGGAGAGTGCATTAAACTCTGATCAGAGACTGCTTTCTCCTTCCCCTGCAGACAAAGAAGCCTCACCTAAGTGGCACTTGCTCTCTTCAGCTGCCTGGGGTTTTTGAGCAAGCACTGCCCAGGGGATGTTTAGAGCGTGATGCTTTTGACAAGCCTCTGGTTGAGCGTGGAGCACAACGGCAGCTTTGTCCTCCCAAACAGGCTCGCTTTTCTCCCTGCCTATAAATGTGACTGTGGGACTCTGAGCCTCCCAGGAAAAGCAGAGGCCTCCAACGCGGGGCTTGAGCACAGAGCCAGAAAGAAGCCCTGTTATGAGCTGGCAGAACAATGGGGAAGGGGTGGAGAGACAGCCAAGAGAACATCAAATGAAGAGCAACCTCTCCTCTACCATCCGTCCCACCTCCTGCTGGACAGATGAGAGATGCAGAGACTCTGGGAGGATACGTTGCCTATGGAAATAACAATCCTGAGCCCCTGACTCCCACAGAACCCAAAAGGGGAGCAGGACTGAGCCCCGAGGTCTGAGTGCTCAGCGAATTGCTTTAGCACACAACCCACCTGCTGCTGAACAGACGCTGGAAATCAAAATTCCCGGGGTCTAAGTCAGTGGGACAAAATATCTTCTGCTCTGCACGAATGGGAACCAGCTCTATTTCTTCTGTGGCACGAAGGACAAAAAAACAAAATACAAATCAAAGTTGCATGAAGTCCTCAATGCCAAACACCCTGCTTGCAGAGGCCATCTCCTGCCTTCCACAGAAACGCAGGTTCCTGCAACAACACGTGAGAGTCTGAACTGGCTGCTGGCATCAGCCTGCAGCTTCTCCCTTCAAAGAGAGACACCAGAGGTCTACACGCAAATGAAAACTCTAAGTGACATCAACTCCAATCGCTAGCATCGGTTTCTGGCACGCGTCACAGCTTTTACACACTCAGCATCCCAGCCCTGCTGTCATTTCCATGGAATGTGAAGGCAGTTATGGTAAAAACCATCAGCACCAGAACCTTATCAGAACCCTTGCTCCTTACATGGGCATGAACCAAGGAACTCATACTCCCTGTGTCTACCCACCCACCCTTTTAGGCAAATTATTCTCAGAGCCCAGGAACTGCAGATCTGGCTGGAATGTGATTTTGCTGCCACATGACAGGTCCTGTTGCCATACTGGTCATAACCAGCTTTTTGTTTACTTGTGTAAGTCAGGGGTTATAAAGAAAGCACTTATCTCTTCAAGCCATCACTGTTAAAGAAAATTCATTCAAGAACTGACACAGCTACAAAGTGTTTCAAATGTAAACAACACTATCTCCAGCCATCTCCTCCCCAGGATTTAGCTGTAAAACTTGTTTGCAGACTGATCTAGCTCCTTTAACGAGAGCAGCATTCTTAGAAACAAGTCGAGAGTGAGAGCACTTGGGAGCAGGACTAGCATTTGCTTTGAGCTAGATCTAGTTAGATGACACCAGAGAAGAATCTTACCTCCAGGAGGGACAGAAGCTTTCCTTCCAGGAAGCATTTGGTTAAGTTGTTGGGTCTTTTTTTTTTTTTTTTTTTCAATTTGCTCCTGCATGAGGACTCTTGAAACAAAATTTTGTTTGCAGAGGCAAAATTCTCATTCACCTCCTTATCTTTAGAAGGTGCATTTTTAGCAAAGCTAGAAGGGAATGGATGTAAGGTATAAAAGGGATCTCGTAGCTGGCACGAATCACAGCTCTAAATCAAACAAAATAGTTTGACAATTGCTGCAAATTTTGAAGGAAATGGATCCAGATTTAAAACAGAATCTCATTTTTGGGATGCTGATCAAGTGCTGATCACCATCTGACACCTAAGAGTTCAGTGCTATAAAAGAAAATCAGAGAGGGGACTTGTTGCCCACTGCTTAACTGCAATAACCAGCAAGAAAAGTCAGTGATTTACTCGTGAAATTCCTTAGGGGAGAGTGAGAGCTTTCCAAAGGTCACGGTCCTGGACTTTGTGTCACCCAGCAATAAAGAGCTGTGTGGTGTGCTGTAAAAGGTCCCATCTGTAATATAGACCTTATCTGCAAACACTATTTACTGGGATGCTGGTAAAAGCAAGAATAATCAGACAGGCCTCACAGATAATGCCTGAGGCAGTGGGAACCGCATTGTACAGGAAAGGGGTAGGGTGGCAACAGCAGATTAAAGAGTTCCTTGTTAGTAGCAGAGCTGAAAAGCCACCATTGGTCTCGCTGCTCCTGGCCTTTGGGGGTTGCATGCAGCAGCTGGTCATAAAAACAGTGAATGGGGCTTAAGACTCCCATGTAAAAAGTCCAGCTAAGATTATACATTTTCAGAAAGACCCTACTATCAGTATTATTAGGGCTGCAAGGCCACAGCTCCCTCACTGAAACGATCTTTCACACATGCATTTATTTCAGGAAGATGCCTTCAAGACTCCCAGGACGTAGCTGGGCAATAAACACGACGGAATTTCATCGTTTTCCGTGGTGAGAGTGGCTATTCCCCAGTCATTACGTGCACATACAGCTCCAGTCTCACAGAGCTGCTCTCAGACTCTTCAGCTGTCCCTCGCCAGATACTTGGAAGATGAGCAGAGGGTCCAGGTTATCAACCAGATACCAACAGCTAGAAGCTTTGCCCATAAAGACAGATAGAGGACAAGTGGTCTGCTCTCCTTGAGCTGCTCTGGCCTCGGTAAAATCAATACTCCCACAAGGATATTTTCTCCTGTTAAAGGCCAAATCTTTGTCTGGTGACATAAATCCAGTGAACAGCTAAAGAAACCCTCTCTGTGCACGTTGTACTTAAAATACACCAAACCACACCCGCCCTGAGACTGAGCCTGCACTTAATCTCCTACCCCTGGGCCTGAAGTTTGGTCTCATCTGACAAATCCAGAGATGCTGTTTAGCATCCTGGCTGCATTATAGTAAGCCTTAAAAACTAATTAGTGCTTGTTTGCTGTGCTATAATAGAGCAGATTGTAAGCGCTGCTGATATAGTTGTAGTTAATTTACAGTGATGGACATTTTAAACACTGAGAGCAACAAACCCAGCTTTGTTCCAGCTTTGAACAAGAAGGCAGAGGAATGCAGGCAATGCTTCAAAAACAACAAATAATCTGCAAAGAGCAATATAAGAAAGAAGCTTCACAATCCTTCTGGTTTTGGAAGCCCGTGGAGAGTTGAGCGCATACGATGATAAAACTAGCATGTGAAATTCCATCTGCTGAGTCACCCAGTCCCCTCATCATAGATCTGCTTGGGTGAGAGCTGGGCTAGAGCACCTCTTAAGCAAGACCGATAGCTTTTCATCCTTTTGGACAGCGTCAGAAAGTCAAAGCAATGACACTGAGGATACAGGAGAGGAAAAATCTGCTTTGTATCTCAGAATAGTTCCATGCTAAGTCCTGGTTTAAACCTGCAACCCCCAGGACTTTGGAGTCTGATGTACGATAGGCACGTTACCCATCATTCTCCAGATCTCCTGCCCATTTTTCAGATCGGCACCAGACTCCGTTCTCCCAACGGGAATTTCTGTCACAGAGTACAACAGTTCCTCCATGGAGTAATGAGCAACTACAACCCCCCATGGAAAAGCCACCTCCCTCAAGTGTTTGCTTTGTGACCTGTGGTGCAATATTTTAACTATTGTTTTTCTCTCCTACTGCCCTGACTTCTATTGTTGACCTAGCGCCGGATTTAGCAAGCTTCAGGAAAAACTGCTTTTGTTAACAGATCTTCTGGCTCACACACTTTCTTCACCAGTACTTCAGCATTCCTTTGCAGTTATACCAGCACTCGATGCGCCAAGGAGGGCAGGGACAGAGGCTCACAGACAGAGCTGGGGTGACCTGACACTCTCAGGTTCTTATGGCTGAAGCTGTTCCCATTTACTCCTTGTTCCCTGTGTTTTCAAGTGGTGCTTACATTCTGTGTTTGCACTGCACTTTCTAACACCTTATAGCTCGGAAGTCCAGATACCATGCCACACATTTAGGCAGAGCTTGAGCACTTACCAGCCCTCAATGCCTTCTCCAGTAAATCTGAAAATAAAGCTGCCTTTTTTGTTCTCAGGTAACTTGTTCAAGGTCAGTGAGGAAAGGCTCTTGCACTGCAGAACTATCCCTCTGCTCGCCTTCAACCTGTGCAGGAAAGCGATCTGCCCTCATTCATTCTGGAGATTGTTGTGAGCACAACCCAGTAACAGGGATAGGAGAGGAAGGGGGTGAAGCCTGCAGGCTACGTTTCCCAACCCTGACCCAAAGACACAACTTGCAACACAAACAATAGCTTCAAGACAACATTCCTATCACCAGGCACGTAAACACTCTTCAAATTCAGCAGCTCATGAAAGCAGCTGCAAACTTGCATCAAGACTGAGGATGGAAAGCTTGGTGTAGTTCTCTATTTCCATGTTTCTTGCCCAGCCTAAACCCTGGCCCCATGCTTCAACAGGCTGTTAAAATGATAGAACTTAACTGATACACACACAGGCAAAAAAACCACAACCTGAAACTATGGTTGAGAGCAGATTTAAGCTGATGCCCCTCAAGAGATAACAATTAAAATGCCTCCCACATTATGAAAGCAGAATTAAATCGTTCACTTAGTAGACTGGAGTGATTCCATTCAGAATTTCTTGGTTTCTT